>JAQIXS010000463.1:0-46405 GCA_034700785.1 Rossiulus vilnensis | reverse complement strand
AAAAAATAATAACATTCCAAAGGCATGTTATGTGCGATTTCAGTATGGTGAATAAATTAATCCTGAATTGCTTCATTGGTTAATTAAATAAAATATTTAAGCAATTATTGGCATTTTGGCTCCTTACCAATAACCATAATTTTCTACGTTCCATGTTGTTTAAAAATCCAGCATTTTCTTTCCAGATATCTTCCCAAAATTAATTTTCCAACTAGGACATCATCGATTAATTACTAAATCTGTCTTTTTTCCATTAATGATTTCCCCTTTTTAGGTGAATGTTGCTAACCGCTCTGCTCCCAGCTTTACTTTTGGGGTAAAACATAGCCCTTATATCGCTTCATTAATTGACCTTAGGCCCAAAATGGCGAACGGTGTTGACCAATAGCAATTCGTCTCTATATGAAGGGTAATGCAAGTGCTTGAAATCCAAACCAGTTGCTTATTAATCTAATTAATCGTGTAAACAATTTTCAGCTTTGTTAAGGGTAGAGTAGTTTTCTCATTTATTTTTCAAACTTGTATTTATTAAATGTTAACCAATTTTCTATTCATTTTTACAGGTCAATCTCGATGGGGCCCCTCACGTCAGTTTCGGCATCCGTCATTCTCCATATATTGGTCAGCTTCCTGAAAAACAGGCCAAAAATATGTAAAGCAATTTTCTGCATAAATACAAAGTGTGAGTTAATTACGGATTTTTAAAAAAGTCAACGAACAAAGTTTGGTTTATTTTGCACAAAATTTATGTGGAGATCTCAAAACTCGAGATCCCTATTTTTTATTGATATCATCTTAGTAGATTTTATAGTAACCAGACTGAAGGTCTGAAATAGAAAAAATATATATTAATGAGTTTTGCCATTTAATTGAAAGGTGGAGGTGGCCAAAAATTTTGTACTAAATAACGTTTTTTTTTGGTTGCGCAGTTCCATTTGTTTTTCGACCCAAAATTATTTTAATTAAAAAAACAGATTTTGTACAATATTCAGACTGATAATTATTAGTCACGGTCTTTTAAAAAGCATTATAGCATTAAGTATCGAGCCATTTTTGAAACAAATATACCTTTAGTCAAGTTTCAATACTGTTTTATTCAAATAATTTTCCAGTTTACTGGCAATCGATTTTCTCATCAAATCAAAGTAATCCAAATCAACAAATGAAAGTAATCTAGTTTTCAAAAACCTGCGCAACTGATCATAAACGTTTCAAAATTCTGCTTAAAAACAACTTCATGTACGATCCAATATTGGGTCGTTTGATATTTTTTTAAAAGAGGTTTACATCGAAAAATTGTTGTTGTGTTTCCTAATTTTCCATTTCTTTCTTTTTATTATGTGCTGTCCTTAAAATCTGTCTTGAATTTGTTTGTCCTAGCTTGATTTCGTTCTCTGTCCAAACTATGCGCTTTTAGTAAAAAATGCTTTTCTGTAAAAATCATAAAATCAGCGAAATCTGACAAGAGTCCATTGTATGCTTAAAGAATAACACTATGGAATTCTTTACTATGGAACACTATAGGACCTTAAGTTAATAAATCAGCGTTTACAGTAAAAATGCATACCCTGGATTTATGCACATTTGTTTCATTTTAAATTATTGCTAAAATTAATAAGTCAATTCTGATAATTTGTTAAAATGAACCATCAGTTAACTCGAACAATGGACACTGGTCAATTCACGAATACCGAATATTCATTTGTCTGTCTTGTCTTGTCCTGTCCTGTCTCGCCCTGTCTTGTTGTGCCCTATTATGTCATGTCTTGTTTTGTCCTAATATGTCCTGTTCTGTCTTGTCTTTACTTGTCCTGTTCTGTCCTGTGCTGTCTCGTCTTGTATTTCCTTCTGTCCTGTCTTGTCTTGTTTGTCCTGTCCTTTCTTGTCTTGTGTGTCCTGATGTCTTGTCCTGTGTTGTCCATGTCCTGCTTTTTGTTGTTTGTATCTTTGGTTCGTTTTCAATTTATTTCCTAAGGAAAACTCGAGCATGATTTAAAAATAAGCTCCGTACTTTTGCATATTGCTTGTCATTCTTTCTTGCCTTTCTGTTGATTCTTACTTTTTCGTTCCTCGGTTTAATTGTCTTGAAAAATGTAGAAAATTTCCTCTATGCATGCATCTGCATTGAATTTTATGTAAACATGTTTTTGTTTTTGTTTGTAATTTGTCTGTGTTCGTGATATGTTTTTGTTTAGAAAGAAAATACAGTTGTTGAGACCTGGTGCTTGGGGAATGTTTATCGTGTTTTTTGTTTTATTTATGAAAGTTTAATGGGCTGGGAATTTTCATTGCAATGTATCGTGACTTTTTGGATTGGGTATTCTATCACTTTGTCTTAATCATAAGAACTATGAAATTACCAACAGTCTTTAACGAAAAAAAAATTAATGTCTAATGCATGTATCCACGTTAACATGTTTTTAAATTTATGCTTCTATTTACTCATTGAGCATTCATGGATTTAATCTTAATCCCATAGACACTTTGAAACCACTTTAAAAGGAGATTATTTCTATAATTTAAAATTTACTCAATTATTCCTTGCTGTCCATAACAAAATGCTTATGTTCTTTGCTATATAAATAAAATTATTCATTCGTATTATTTAAGAAAAAGAAATTCAATTAGCTCTAGTCTTAATGACAGTAAAGAGTCTTAATTGTTATTTGTATGAAACAACAGGGAATTGCAGTTAAATTTGAATAGATTATAATATAAAAATTGCAAATTAACATTCCGAATTTATGCGATTTGTGCCAAGAACTGTACAGAGTTCAATTAAATGAGATTAAAATTGTTTCCCCATTAACGTAAACACTTGTCAAGTTAAGTAACGCCAATTATTACGGAAAAAAAGTTGTTTTCTAGTTAGATGATCTAATTTTTCTGTGATAATTCTGTATGATATATCTAAATTTTGCAGCCAACAACATTCTAGCATTTAATGATAATGTTTCTTTGCCACACACATTTACATGTATTCAATAATTAGAGAACTTTGCATAGTGTTCAGCAATTCTCATACTCTCCAAACCAATTAACTATTATTATATTATCAAGCACTATTTTAGGACATAAACAATTAATGGTTATTGTTAAGGAACATTTAAAAATGTATTTACTTTTTTTGTTATATATTCTTTTAGCACATACTATACTTCCATAGCTCTTAGCGTTTTGACCTAAACATAATAATGTCATGTTAATAATGCATAATAGTAGTACTTCTTTATCAGATTTTCAATTAGATGTATTTTTGAATTTTTATATGAATCGTTCGTAGATAAAACCTAGAGTAAGTTTATCAATTCTATTATTCGTGATATGAGGATTTACTTTCCGTTATTTGCCTTCAGAATATGACTGCTGATTGCGATTTATTCGAATTAAATAAACCGGATGTGAATCTAAATGCTAAGTATTTTTCTTGTGTAATTGAATATTCAACACATGCGTCGTCTTTACACATTTTTCTGCCATTAATTTAACACGAAATTGAGAGGCACACAATAGTGACATTATGACATCAATTTTGGTCATGTTTCCTAATAAGTTATGCCCGACCCTAAAAGAATGTACATGTATACCATGTAAATAAAAATTAAAAAAACAATTACACGGTTTTATGTTAAACACTTGTTAAATTTGTTTTTCCCCAGTGTAGAATTTGCCCTTTTTGATAATTTAAAAATGCTTCGTTTATTTAGATACATGTATGCAAAAAATTGAACTTTAAATTAATGAAAATGGAACTTTTCTGAAGGTCGCATGTGTAATGCTTTTTTTTTATAAATAAATGTGACATTTTGACATTTTGAAAAATAGCTCAGATCCCATTGGATGACCATTTCTACACTTGGGAAAATAAAATTAGCAATTAAAATAAGGATTTGAAGCAAAAATGTGTGTTATTTTGGCATTAAATTAACTATAGCGAGTTTGAGATCGCTTGTAATATCGTCCTTGGACCTTAGTGTAGGGTATTTCAGATTACGCAATACTTATTTTTTATTTCTTTTTTTCAAATCTCTTTTTGTGCAAATTCCTGGAATAGTTGTAGTGTTTCGTGTCATTTCGTAAAAACCCTCTTTCAGAAGCTCATGTTTCAACGGTAAGTTACACGAGAAGTGATTTATGATATCATTTTATAAACTAAAACTCGATTAATTTCAGCGTAGTCATCGATTTCGTAATTCTATTTTGCAAAACGGCGGATGTGCCGTATGTAATACTTAAATGCTGTATGTGTTATTTTCCCAACCCTTCTAAATGTATTGCAGTTTTTAGCAAGAAGACTGGCTCACCTAAAGGTATGAAGAAATAAATGCATTTTCATTCAGCCCATCATGCAAAAATGTTACTGGCACATTTTTTGCTTCAAACACTTATTGTAATTGCTCGATTTATTTTTGCTAATGTAGAATTAGTCGTCCACTAGGGTTTCAGCTTTGGTTTATACAGTAATTGCAAAATGCCCCGTTTATTTATACAAAAATTTAGAAATTAAAAAAAACATTATGCGATCCCCTGAACCAGGGTCTCCCTGCATGGCAACCTCCGAAACGATTTTTAAAAATTTCTATTTTTTTTGTTAATAAATAAATTGAGAATTTTTGAGATTATAAACCAAAGCTGAAACCTTAGTGGACGACCAATTCTACGTTGGGGGGGGGGGAAATAAATTGAGCAATTATACAAATGTATCTGAAGCAAAAAATGTACCTGTAATATTTTTGCAAGGTGGTCATGTTTTATGTTCATCCTTAAATCACTTTCTAATTCACCTAAATTGAGTGAAGTTCCTCTCGAATTTCGTAGGAGAATAGCATGAAAATGCAATGCCATAAATTTGCACAAATCGTACGCAAAATGCATCATGCTTCAAACAAATTATGCAAATCCAGAGCATCGCATTTCCTGCAGAAAGTCTTCTTTAGTGATAATGGTTAAATTATGCAAATATCCCGATAATATTCTAGTCGAATTAGGAGGATTTTTAAAGAGCAATAAATTGTTCACAAAACGGGCTATTCAGTGATACTTGTAGTGTAAGTTCAGCATATGTGACGTTATTCATGTACATGTATTTCAATACAAGATGTCATAAACGCAAACGTTTAATGCAGTATTAAACAAAGTACATTTTTTATTAAAAAATGTCAATATTATCGATAACATCCAATGTATTTTAACACGAGAAATTGATAGTGAAACCGATCTTTAACGCAAAAATAAAAATACGTGTGTTAGTAATTGACTTAAGAAACGTGATGACGTCCTTGAAATGACCTAAAATGACGTAATATTGAAGGTGGTGGTTTAGTAATTTATTCAAATCTTCGGGTTTATTTTCTAATTATCAGCGAAACTAAGTACATTATCGATTAAAATTGTTAACATTATTGATAATATCTAATGCATTTTAGAATAAGCAATTGATAGTGAAATCTACCTTTAATGTTAAAAATAAATTAAAATATTAATAAATGACTTAAGAAACGTGATAACGTTCTTAAAATGACCTAAAATGACGTCATCCAGGCGTAATATTGCAGCTGGTTGTTTAGTAATTTATTCAGATCGTTGGCTTTACTTTCTACTTATCAACGAAATGCATGTAAGTACTTGTGAAATATCCCCCTGGGTTCCTGGATGACCCTTTCAATGTCATTACCGTATGGATATTTCATCATTTGGTACACGGTAGCTGGTTCAGGGATGGATAAACAATGGAAATGTATTGATTTTAGCTGAAGATGCAAGTTGCTCTTGAATATTGTAGATTTGAAACTCACCTAAATAGCCCAGTGGCTCCTCCTGGTTTTCAAATTCCATGATCTCTAATTATTCCTTGCACTGAGTTTTTGAGTTTTTCTGGAGTTTATCTTGCAACCACGAACATGTACTTATTATCAGTATGGCAATTCGAGCAAACGAATTTTCCAAAACCAATATTATCGTTTCATTGGGAAGTCTGTTTTAATGCGTTCGCCATGGTTTCCATGGCTACCCAGGGATGGAAATGACGTCAGACACGTGTAAACCTAATGCAATTAACATTTATGTTTATGCATGTGAGATGCCCGGAAATCTGTAGTAATCTTTAAATTTGCAAATCCAGCATAATTTTTTCTCCTATATTTTCTGTTATTTTTTAAAAAAAATGTATATGCACTGGGTTTTTCACTCGACAGCATTTGGCTCAGTTCTTAGTATCCACTTTGTTTTCAAACAATTTTCAAAATGTAAATTTACAAACGGTTTATCTTGAATAGTGCGGATTGTCTGGTACCCAGGTAACCAACGGACCAAATAAAAACGTCCATATGACGTCTTTTGTAGTTGAGGGCAGATTAATGTTAGTAACGTATCAAAACGACAAAAGTTTCCGTCGTTTTATTTCTAGTTAATTGGACCAGTTTCATTGAAGGTCCTCTTTTAGTCTCATAGCATGATGTTACAAATAACCCTCTAAGGATGTCACACTTATCTTCATATTTTCTAACATAATAACCAGTTATAGAAAATTAATTTCAGGAGAAAAATAACAAATGTAACTTTAATTAACGAGGGGTTAATAAAGTTATAATTTGTAATAACGTTGTCAAAAACTGCTAAATGTTAAACGTATACAAAGCTCATATCGCTACTCGATTTGAATGTCAAAAATTAACAAATGTTTTGAAAAAAAACCCCAAAAACATTGCAATAATGTCTTTTAATTAATAATGCTAATCGAGATTCGAGCAGAAACAGATCTCCAAGTTTTTAATTAATTAATACTTTAAAGAAAGGTACTGAAGAAAGGTACAGATTTTTTCAATAAAATATTTTTTCCAGTTAAAATCGACAATAAATGTATGTTTAAGCCCATTCATAAACGTTTCTTTGTACATTCAGTGCACATGCATTACCCTGTATCGCACATGGATTGCAATATACCTCTATAATTGGGACTGAGTGTCCTGTCACTTGTCTAAATGGGAACTCGGGTAACTGGGAATTCGTAGACAGTCCCATAATATCCAGTTCATCCAGCTTCAATACTATAATACGTTAATACTGTATATAAAATACATCTAGTTGGTGCCCTTTATGAACGGCCCCAGAGCGCATTAGAATTATGGGAAAATTCAAAAGCAACCTTGATTTTTAAGGTCAGTTTCACCGATCGATATTGACTTAAGTGGGCTGGGTGCAACACGCCATGGGTCCGCCTACGTCATTCGCGGTCTCGCATCTGATTGGTTGATGCCAAGCCCCAGAATTGTCGGAAGTAAGATGGATCAATGGTCGAGGAAGGACATTATTGTTTTCGACCTCGGTATTAATTCAAAGACGAAATAGATTCAGGGCCAAAAGTGGTCTTTAACCTTATTTCCCACCATCTTCATTTAATCCCTCTTCCTTTCATGGAAGTAACTTGAGCTTGAACACAAATGAGAAAATCCAGTTCTGGAGTTGAATGAACCTGAGCCTGGAAGAGCCTGAGCTCGTATCCGACCTTGACCCGATCCTGACCAAATCAAAAGCAGTTTTCAACAAGAACATGAGCCGAACTCAACACTTACATGTATCTGCGTTAAAGCAACGTTGACCCGGATCAATTACCAGGGCTGTGTGGTTATATTTCTAATTTTTATATTATTTTTATCTTTAGTTTGATTAATTTCATTCAAACAACAAGTTCGAACACCTGTATGCTTATTGATACCAGTATTATAGTGTTTTTTGGGACTACTAATATCTGTGTGGTTAGTGATATCAATACATGAATCAATATCAGTGTATGATTAGTATACACGTATTTGCACTGATATCTACTGTACTGATTACATGTATATTGATGTTTCCATCAGGAAAGTGTCCCAAATACTCTGTCACCCACTATAGCAGGTGTGAAATGGCATCATACACAATGAATTAAACTAAAAACACATTTTTGGGGGTAGGGCACTAACGACCTTCTGGTTTCGCATCCTTTAATTGTGCACGTACATTTTTCGTCACTTCCCATACACATGATCTTTAAATTCTGCAAGGCTCGCATCTTTTCTCCCCAAAGACAGTGTCTTGGTGGACTTGATCCACTTCACGTTTATTTCTTCGATATTTATCGGATTTTGGCAACAATTCAGCTTCACTTCCTTCAACAGCTCTGTAGAGTTTTCACTAGTTTCTGTAAGGTTTGTCTTTTTTATTTTTGCCAAAAGAATGTGTCTAATGGACTTGCTCCAGGCCACATCATTTTCCTTTGATATTTAACATAATTTTCTCCAGAATTTTGCTTAAGCTTCCTCCAAGACCTCTGCACATTATTTTTGCTGGAAGACAGTGTCTTGTGGACTTTCTCCAGGCCACTTTCATTGCCTTTGATATTTAATACATTTTGGCCGCAATTTCTCATGAGATCATCCAAAACCTGTACAAGGTTTGTACAGAGATAGTGTCTGGTGGACTTGCCCAAGGCCGTATTTTTTGTCCTTGGAGATTCATCGGATCGTCAGACATCGTCTAATTTCCAACCAAATGATTAGCAATGGTCGTCTTGTCTGGCATCGTCTTGAACTTGAGCTTAGATATCTGGCATTGAAACCCTGGCTCGTTGGCCCCCTTTGGTCATGGGATACCTGCCCAATCCCCGCCAGCGTTGCCATGGCAACTTGGCATTTGCTAAGCGACGCTGACGTCACCGTGGAGGAAGTTTATTTTTCTAATCCAATTCTGCCTGAATTTTTGTTTTTATTGCCTCTTCTTCACCACGTACTCGATAACGCTCATAATCCACCTTTTTAAGTACACCTTGGCATGGCCTTGTCCTTCAACTTTTACTCATTCAGATTGAAAACCCAGACTCGACGTCAGGATTTTTCGCTAATCCTCGACTCTGGAGAAAACGAGGATTCCTCGGAGGAATCTTTTCTGTTTGCCATGATCAGCCTTTGTTCTGTCTCTCAAAAGTACATACAGTACATGTATAGGAAACTTAGTCCATCAAGTTTTAAGGGAAATGCCAGACAGCTTCTTGCGTTGAAGAAGCTGCTACTAATCACATGCTACTGAAAGTTAGGTGACTGGATAGATTTTCTCAAATCTCTGCGATGGCTATGAAGACTTTAAGCCAAAAAGATTTTTTCTCAGAACTTTAAAATTCCTCGGAGGAATCTACTGTACATGCAATGGGTGTCGTGTCGCAAAGCTAAAATAAAATTCAGGCAATTCTCAAAATCTGTACAATGGGTGTGAATTCTCAAAGCCAAGAAGTAAATTTCTGGAAATCTTTCAACTGGGTGTCAAGTCTTAAAACCAAAACAGAAAATGTCAAGGAATTTTCAAATTTTTTGTGTAAAGTCTGAAAGCCAGGTTTGGCAAATTTTTGGAAATTAAAAATCATTATAATGGGTATTACTGTATATTTCAAAGCCGAAAAAGTAATTTTTTTGGAATTTTCAAAATATTAAAGCCTTTCAAAATGGGTGTCAAGATTTAAAGCCAAAATGGTAATTTCTGCAAATTTTCAAAATCTTAGCAATGGGCATCATACAGTATCTTAAAGCCAAAAAGGTGAATTTCTAGAATTTTCAAAATTATTAAAATCTTTCTAGTCTTAAAACCAAAATGTAAACTTCTGTACATTCTCAAAATCTTTTTAATGGGTGTTAAGTCTCAAAGCCAAGGTCAACTCTCAAAGCACACCCATATGCAAAAGAAATGCGTTGGCAATACATTTTAAAATGTATTCAAATGAAGACATGCATTAAAAACACATTTGAAATTATTACATAGTTAAATGTTTAAATAAATGCATTTTCAAATTAACCATTGCCTTAATCTATATGCATTTCTTTTGCATATGGGAAGAAAGAAAATTACTGGAAATTTTCAAATTCTAAATAAGGTGTGTGAAATCTCGAAGCCAAACAATTGAATTTCTCAAATTCTTTCCAATGTTTGGTTTGATAACATCTTATTTAGAAAGTTACTTACATGTACATGTATTTGGAATTTGAGGGTAAGGAGGGGCTTTGAAACTTAAAAAGAAATGGGTGTCAAGATAGAAAATAATGAAATTTAAATTTTATGAATTTAAATACGCTAGATAGCACTGGGGTTTAGAGTAATTAGAAGTGTAGCACGTATTGTGGTGACTATTCGAGAAATTTAGGTTCACAAATTCAGTAAATACCCAGTAATTAAAAGACATTAAAGATTTAATTTAGTACATTTCCTTTTTTTGTGGTGGGGGGGGGAAGGAATTTTGGTGTTTGGGATTGTTTTTCACAGTCAAGATGACTTCATTCTTTGCACGAATAAAGTAACAGGACTGTCAGCATTTCGGAATTCTTCATACATGTCTTTACTGTAGTTCTTTATAATATAAGCAATCCTGTTACAACTATTTTGAGGTGATGTTTTGTTTTGAAACATAGACGACGAAAACAGTGCCTGATGTCTGTTTGAGATTTGATTGTTTGATTAATTATGTTTTTGGTTATCTGGAGAGAATGGTTGTTTACATGTATATGCGAGCACCTGAACGAAACTTCTGCGATCCCAACTTGAATTGACGTTTTGTTGCAGGAAATTAGAGACCAATGACGTCAATGGATGTTGTTGTCATGGTGATTGCAGTGATAGGGAGGCGAACACCTGTGCTTGAGGATGTCTCATGGACCATATACCATATTGTATCAGCGGCCTTTTGAAAACGTCAAAATCCGTACAGCTTTAACTTCAAAGTTGCCGAACATAATTCGGTTATCGACAAGTTTTCTCGCAATTATACTCGACTGGTTAGCTACCGGATACGGGGCCATTTTCACGTAGTTTCCTGGAGGTCATATTATAATGTAATACGCATAAAACCCGTACAGTGTGCCCAATTGCTTAGAAAAAAGTAAATTGAGAAAATGTATTGGTAGTTCATTACAATTACTCGCAGCTTGAAAAACGTCTTGATGTTTTGCCAGGTTACTTATTTATAATAATGAATCGATGTACTTATTTATAGCAAATTACAGCAAATTTAACAAACTAACATAATTTCACCAGCTGTGACATGGAAACGATCGGACGCTTTGTAAACTGCATACTTTGAGAAAAAAATCGTTGATAAAAAATGGTATGAATTCTTCAATTTTATTAAATTTTCTAAAATATAACGTAATTTTATTTAAAAAAAAACCAATTAACTTGTTTTTATTCAAACGAAGAAATAATAAAAATGAATCATTGATATTAATAAAATGATTATTTTAAAAAAAATGTTTAACATATAATGAAATTTTGTTTTTTGTATATTGGCTTATTTTTACGCAGAGTTTAATTCGGTTATCGATAATTTTTCACGCAATTTTATTTGACTGGTTAACCACTGGATACGGACAATTTTCATGTAGTTTCCTGGAAATTATATTATACAACAATTGGCCTATTTGTTTCGAACGAAGAAATACGTGTAGATAAGACTGTACATGTATGATAATATGCATAATTATAAATTAAATAATACTTTTTTTAATATATAAATATAGCGAATTTAAAAACGTCTAACATGTCATTTATTAATAATATTCTGAAACCATTAGGTCAAACCTGCGGAAACCATTTGTGAATTCTGAAAATGTTTAAAAAAAAGTCGACTAAAATCGGAATAGCTCGTTTTGTTTGTTGCTATAAAGAATACGGCTTAATTGTAATCTTTCTCAGTCGAAAATCCTATAAGCCACAATGAAACATTTTTATTATTTGGGAGATGTTGTTCTGTGAGTAAGTTGCTATGATAATCTTTTGCATAATTTGATTGAAGCAAGATATATTTTCTATAAAATTTGTGTAATTTTTAGTCTAATTCAGGTGCATTTTAAAGTGCCTTAAATTGTTCGCAAAATGAGCTATTCAAGGATTTAATATGTAAAATATATTCAGCAGTTTAATACATTTACATATAGGTAGGCCGGTTTCTTTGCTCGTAAACGCATTTTATACATGAATATTATTTATTTTGGAATTCTATGAATACTCGAACAAGTTGAACATATTTTATTGTTGGGATAATTTATTGTTGAAACGTGTCCAGTAATTTTATCACGTGAATATTAGCTAAATATTGCCTAAACCCATAATTGATGGTATTAGTCCTAAAGGTGTCAAGTATCACCATACCAACTATGGTAAAGGTTGGTATACATGTAGCTGTCATGTAGTTGTCATGTTGTATCCATGGCAACTACCCTTACTTGCAACGAAAAATCTCGAAATCTTCATCAAAATTACAAAAACCCAGTTTGCGGAATAATTGAAAGAAAATTATCGGCTTGAAAGCCATTGCTTGAATACCGGAAGTTTGTTTTAAATAAACACCCAAGTCAGATTCAATTAACTTCATCTGTGATTTTAATCAGATGAAAATTCTTTCTGCCATGCAGTAACTGAATAAAAATAAACCAGGCTTAAATCTTTGCATATAATATTTGCATTTTTAAGAGTAATTTCTCATTATTATTGTAACTTCGTTATAAATCAGATTTTTTAAAAAAATTATTGCTCTGTAATATAACTTGAGCTATACGGTGAGGTCATATTTGATATTAATGTCCATTTAAATGTCATTTATTTGTACTGAAAGTAAGTTGCTACAGCCAAACATTATAAATTTACGATACTGATGGCACCAAATACCCATACAACTCATACTTTTCTTTAAAAAAATACATTATTTATAATAATTATAAAGACAGTGGCAACGATAAACAAATCAGCTAAAAATATTTTCAACAATTCGATTTAAAAAAATTTAGAGTAAACTTGCCCTCTTGTAAAAAAAATAAAAATTTACTCGAAATTTACTACAATTTACTACAATATTTTCAGCATTTATTGCAAGGACATTTCAAACTTTCAAAAAAAAACATTAAATCAAATTTGGGTATTTAGAGTAAATATGCCAGCCTGTAAAAAAATAAATTTACTAGAAATAAACTGAAAATATTTTTGTACTTCTTACAAGTAAAATCATCTTTGAATGTTCTTAATGAAACGTGACATTATGTGCAGGAGAAAATTGTAAACATTTAAAATACTGTAAAATCCACTTCGACGTGCATTTCGAATCCCTCTTTTTTTTTTCAAAATCCGATTTGATTAGACGTTTGTCACTCCGTATTGATACGTCTATTCAACTGCCTACTCCTATCTCATTCATCAGATTTTTTTGAACGAAAATCGACTTTCAATTCTTCATAAAAAGTCAAAAGTGCAGTTTGGGAAACTAGGAGAAAAACGACTTGTCAAAACACATTCAGATGTCAAAAAATAAGAAATAACATTT
Organism: Rossiulus vilnensis; assembly: GCA_034700785.1. Taxonomy (NCBI): domain Eukaryota; kingdom Metazoa; phylum Arthropoda; class Diplopoda; order Julida; family Julidae; genus Rossiulus; species Rossiulus vilnensis. Next base: position 33,075 of record JAQIXS010000463.1, on the reverse strand, counting down.
GCGTTTAACACTTGGCCATAATGAATAGCAAGTTTTTGCCATTTATCAGCTAATCCAATGGCGTTTCTTAAATGAACTCTTGTTGGTAAATGTCACCCTGCTGGTGGTTCTGTATTTTTTATTTGGTTAAGATGTTAAACAAAAATTTTAAAAAAATCGACTTGATTATTGTTTTAAAGATTATTTTCTACAGTAATTTCTATAACTTCTCAATTTGCATTTCATTTTATCAACAAATAAGTTCTCATTTTTAAAAATACTAGAAACATTCTCAATAAAATAAAATAGTGGTCACAAACAGAACGATCTAAGTAATGTGATTATTAACCAAACCAACTCTGAAACTACATGTATATTTTAAATTTAATAATGTAACATGTGAATTTAAAAAATGTCTGCCATTTAAAATTAAAGCTAATAAACCACTAAGTTAATACTTTTTATAAGCTCAAATTAATTAAATATTGATCTTTTAAACCAAAGTTACGTTTTCTCTTTAAGCTCAAGAGATCGTCTACAGTCTCGAAAACAAATGTTTTGATAGACAAGGTTTGCTTTTGCATGTGTGTTCAAATAATGCAATACTCTCATTTGAAATTCATGATATATACATAAATCAGTTTTGTACGTTAACAGTATTTTCATGTCTGAATTTGTTGCTAACAAATTCAGACATGAAAATTGTTTAAAATACCATATTAATTAGAAAAAACGTTATTTAAAAATATTTTTAGGTCATTGTTATAGCCAAGAGGTTACTGTGGTATTTCCTTTCATTTGCTAAATAAATATTTTATCATTTTTTATAAAAAACATTTTTTTGCAATTGTAAAAAAAAAATTATACTTACAAAGCAAAAAGCAAGTGATGTTGTAATATATAATAATAATTAAACAAAATTTCAAATCATAATCATCCATCAAACCTCACCTGAAGTTACTTTAAAGATATGTGCTGTATTTAAAACTTGCTTTCCTCTAGAAATTGAGGCTAATAAACCACTTGTCTAATAAATATTATAAGCTTTATTAATTTAAATATAATACTGATCGTGTAAATCTAAGCTGAGGTTTTCTTTGAGCTCGAAAAATGATCCACTGCTTTTAGTATCGAAACATAGCATTTTATATAACTATTTTTGTTTACGTTCAAATAATGCATTAATTTTTCATTTATAAGTGGTGGCCATGTACAATTGTAGATTTGTTACGTTTACAATATTAACATGTTAAAAAGAACCGAATTATAAACCTTTTCGTCAAGCATTTTCATTAAATAATTAAGCTCTTTATTTTCTAAAACAAAAGTATTTTTCGTTTTAAATTCACCGATTTTCTGATAGATTCCATTATATATTCTCTACGATATTATTTCGGATGTATTCAAACCCTATCATGTTGAATTTTGCTTGCTGTTTCTCGTAGGAATGTTTATATTATCACCAACCTGACAGCACATGTCAAATGGAGTTATATTCGCTTTTTTATAAATATACGCACATGACATAAATCCAATTTCTGCGAAATTTTCCTTTCATTTTCTGATGTCTAACTTAGATTCTGATGGCTTCTTAAGTCCAAACTTTGGATCTAAAATTAAATTTTAATAACTGTAAAAACTATAAATAATCACAGTATACATGTAGTAGAAACTGTCGTTATATTTGTTGCCCATAATCTACTCTCAAAATATAAATTATTTTATCGTAATATATATGTATATTGGCATGTATATTATAAAGAGACATTTTTATCTATAAGACAGCGAAGTTTAAATGTAATTACGCAAAAATACAATTTAAAACATGATGACAAAAATGATTTATACGTGCCTTTTTAATTATTTCGAAATATCATTATTTACATACACTTGTAGATTTTGTTTCCTTCTACAAAAAGTGTACAAAAAGTATGCAAAAAAATGTAGGCTAACGCTTATAAACACTTGGCACTTATGTCCATTATTCTAATCAGCTTTTTATTTCGCATATTTCCCCAATGAATTTCACCTCTTTTTACATTAAAGCTTGAATTGCTGCACATACTTAGCATAATTTAATCATCGCAATAGGGCATTTTGGTCACGACATGGCTAGCTTAGCTACGCTTTAATTTGTAATTATTTGTTACTATAGTTATTAATACCGTTTTCTAAAATTGTTTTGGTAGATGTTTTCTAGGCCAAGCCATATGACCAAATAAAATTTGACCATTTTCTGACTAAATTATTCCCTTCATAATGCAATAAAAACTCCATAAGATCATAAATTATGTCAGTGTTATATATATTTTTTAAATTATTGTGGAAGAATCACAATTTCTGCATTTACCATAAAATATGTTCTTTCGTGTGTTTTTTACATTCATGATTTTGAATCAAGGATGATGACTGATGAAGGATTGATGAAGAAACAAGGTTTTTTCTTAATGTTAGTCTCTGATTTAATTTCTTTCTTTTCAATGTGTTTCTTTACTATTTTTTCTTGAGTTTCGATGCTTTATTTTATTTAACAGTGAAAATGAGAAATTCATGTCATTAATATTAAATGTTGACGTCATGTTAATTGAAAGTATGACGTCATTTAATATAGAAAAAAGACGGCACATGTTAGGGGCATCTTGACATCAGTTTCTCATCAGTTTTCCTAGCTGAAATGCCCTTTTTATTGTCCAAGTACATGTAAATTAAATAACGTCATTTAGAGCATTTGTGCTATCTGTGGAAATGCATTTATTAAATAAATAATAAATGACACAAGTAATGATCGTTACATTTAATTGAGTAATGAAATAACCGAATATCATTTCTCCTTTGAAGGAGTAATGATAGTTGGTAATGCCATTTAGTAATGAACTTGTAAGTTCTGATAATGACACTTAATTTAAATTAATTTAACACGATCATGTAAAGCTGATATGTAATGATGGAGTAACGATCGTGTGAGGTCTGATGATGCCCTGGAGAAAAGACCAATATGTAATTATCTACTAATGTCAGTACAGCCTTAGTGATATCAGTATTATAGTGGTTTTTGGGACTACTAATTTCAGTATGAATGATTAGTGATATCACTACATTTTCATATGATCAGAATATTTTTACTGATATCTACTATACTGATTATGCTGATCTTTCCACCAGGGTGACACTTAATATAATGTAATTTAACACAGTAATGACTGTTGGGAGTGACATTAATGTTAACGTTAGTAACGAGCGTGTTCATTCTGCGATGAAAATGTTGTTTTCATAATTTGTTATTCATCCAACAAGTGTCCAACAATTTTAATTTCACGCATGTTTCCCAGGTCACGCAGGTGTCTTCTGGCGTTAGACACGGCCGGATTCCTGCGCAACCGGAAGTGGCCCTGGCGGAGGATCCACGTGTTGCTCCACGCAACAAGCGGCGCCGGGTCCATTCGGCGGGCGCGGGGATCCGCCAAACCCGGCCAGAACTCCGAGCTCCGATTGGCGGATCCTCGGGTAAATCCGGAGCGTTTGCTGCCAGGCAGCGCACATCTCATCTGCAATCGCACCTCGCCTCATCGTCCACCTGAATCCTCGTGGATCAACGACCTGCCAAAAACAAGACGTCAATCCCTAGAATTCTCTCCAGGACTCTCAATCCCCACTTCGAACTTCCTGAAAACATGCCTACCGCATTTTAACCCCGGGTTCCCCCCATTCCGCCAGACCACGTGGTCCACGTCCGAAGCCACCTGTTTCAAATGAGGGCAGCGAAGTAGAGGCTCTTCAGGACTTCAGAGGAACTTCAGAGGCACTCCAGAGGACGCCAGTCGAATTTCTAGAGAATCTCAAACTTTAAAAAAGGACAAAAAATGGGTGTTGCGAATCGTGCTGACCAACGTCCGAAGCGAATTCCCAGGGACCAACTGGCCCAGATGACCCTCTTCGAAAACGGCACCGAAATGGTGGTGGTCAGCAAGAAGGACGCCATTGACCGCGTCCAGCAGCACATGCCCCTGAACGGCAACCAGGAAACGAGGAGATATAAAGGTAAGGAACGCTTTTTGCCGTCTATTTCCTGTCTGTCAGTCACTTTTTGGTAGAAGAAAAAAGTGTCATCTATTTCCTGTCTGTCTTGGCTAGTTCGAGTGTGATGTAAAAGTAGAAGAAAAAAGATTTGGGAAATATATGTGCAGGCTGTGATGTCAATGCTCATAAGGCCATAAAAAGTCACTGAGGAACGTAAAACCCAATATAAAATTTTAAAAAATTAAAAAATTACTAAATATTACTTCTAATAAATCTGAATTTTTCGGATTATATAAAATAACTCAGACTCCAGTGGACGACCAATTCTATACAATAAATTTAATTTGGCGATTATAGAAAGTATTTAAGCAAAATTGTGACTTGAGCATATCACATCAATTCTGTGAAATTTATGCAATGATATTGCATTTTCATGGGCTTGTTATTTCTTATTTTTAATTTAGTGCAAGCTTTTGAACACTTTTAAAATTTGTTTTGTAACATATTTTGTTAACTAATAGTGTGGACATCATAGCAGCTTTTGCTGTGTTTATATAATTTTTTTTTGAATTTTTGGTGTAAGTTTAATGCATTTACATTCAGTATCTTTGTGTTGACTTGTGCAACATCATAAGAATATCGATTTGCATTATCACCTATTTTTGATTTTGTAAATACCACCAAATTTACGTTTAATTTTTTGTTGTTTCAATTTGTACAAGGTTTACGTCTGTCTTGCCATCAGGCTTATGATTAGTCTTTCGTTTTGTTAGTAAATTTGACTTTTTGCAGCAGTGAAAAACATAACTTCAATTGGTGATAAAGATTATGGAAACGGGGTTAATTATTGAGATTGGGCTCAGTCACACCAAAGCGTGTACGAAGCAGGCTCCAATTTATTTGTAAAATATAATAACCGCTCATAAATAAATGCATGTGAATACTCTTAAGTGAACACATGTGGATGTCAGGAATGGGGTTGCAAAAATAACATCTGGTGGCTTTTTGTTTCCGACTCATGGCATTTTAGGTCATGTTAGTTTTGGATGTCCTGTTTGCGACGTTTCTGCTAGGTGGCGATGAATTAACTTTTTTTTTGTCAAAATTACAACGAATCGTGAATTTCGACCTTAAAATGCTTCCAATTCTTGCACAGGGAGTAAACCGATATTCCCTTCATTTGAAACCATTCATTCGGTGGTAAATTGATAGCAAGCTAGAATCAAGTTGCATTTCTTGCCAGTAACATCTTAATTTGTTAGTAACAAATGTGAGGCTTACAACTGTTGCCATTATTTTTTCTTTTTTTAAAAAATGCAAGTAGTTCAGTGACATCCATTGTTATCAGGTAGCAACCAAGTTATCAGACCTTTGTGAGCAAGTTTTACTTTATAAAGGTTATTCACTGCAAACTATAACCAATTTACTAACAATGCAGATGTCAAGTAACATTTATTGTAAGGAAGCCTTTCTCTTTAGGTCATTAAAATTATCATGATATTCTGTGTGATCAGCTAGCAACAACGAGAATATCATCTTGAAGTTTTTCAAGTAATCCATACAATTAGTTCTGGTTGCACTTAGAACATACCTGCAGGCAGTCTAGATTAGTGTAATTTTTAAAATGTGTAACTGCTTTTCCTCGTGAGATAACATATTGATGTTGTTTTTACCACACACAACCAATTTACTGGCAATACAGATAGTAGGATATTATCTGAGAAATAAATTGTCAAAAATTAATTTCCATGTGGTTTGCTTCCCTTGATGACACATTTATGGCAATTTTAACTCCGTTGACTCACTATGAATATACTAACCAAACAATTAATGTAATGAGCATAGATTTGCACCAGTATTTTTCCATTGAGACACAAGCAAATAATATTTGTTTTTCATAGATTTATGATCTCTTTTACCATTCAACACAACAACCACTATTTTTGGTCATGAAATAAATGACTATTTTTCTCACGTGGCCTCACGCTGATGATTAAATGTTGGTTAATATCATCAACACGACCAATTAGCAGATTGTTTGTCAGCCATCAGTTGAAATTTGTTGTTCTGGCTTGGACAACCCAGCTTTGAATACTAGATGCTGTAGCTGCACGAAGGGACACCCTGTACTCTGTGCTGATGAAATGGGCTTCGCCAAATAGGTCATACCTGCGTTATTAACGCTGCAAATGAAAAGATGTTTTGAATTATGTATGAACTTGAACCATATCCGCCAGAAGACGTCTTGGCCTAGGCCTACTGCCAGGATTTAATAGAGAGGAAAATAGAGCCAAGGCAAACATTACACCGAAATAATACCCGCCTGTGTGCCCTCAACTCATCGATCATCACAAAAATGGGTCTAAGTCATGTTCGAAGACATGAAGAAAATGTCAAAGTGGGTCAGATATTGATTTGGATTGTGCCTCATGGAGGTCCACACAGGTGCACCTTTATGAGCAATTGTGGAAATGACAATCGATCGTGGAAAAAATGACCTCTGGTGGCTCTAAGGGAGCTTTTAATCCTTCTTAATCATTTTCTCGTTTTATTTTCTCAAAATAAACTGGAAATGGTAACTAGCCGCATTACAATTCGCATTAAAATGTCATCTTAGTAAGACTAGTGACACTGTTGAGAAATCCAAACCCCTCAAATTCGCCATGCTAAAATTAAACATTGACTTCTTAAATAAATAATGCGAGCTACGTGAAAGCTTTATGCAACCTGGAATTTAAGGATATCCATAAAATAGTCATGATCTAACGAGGTAAATAATTTATAGCACCATTATTAGAAATTTCTTTACGAATTAAAACATTTGAAATGTTCCTAGATTTAAAATACGATGGCAGGTTTAAGACTGTTCGTGAGCCCCTTAACAATGCCATATATTATTTTTAATTATTTTGCTATGATTAAATAGTAAAATGAGTGCAAAATATTATGGAAGCTTAAGTATTGATTTTACATTACTTAACAAATGCCAGTATTTTTAAAAATGTTTTCAAAATTTAACTATTGTGAAATCAGTTTGTTGCTAGCTTCATATAAAATTCGCAATTTTTTTTTATATTTCACCTTAAGTAATAAAATAAATACAAAATTGTATGGCAACTTGATTATTGATTTAACATTTATTAACAAATTCCACTATTCTTTCTTAAAATCGCTTCCTAGATATAAAAATATTCTGCAATCAAATTGTTGTTATCCCCATGCAAATTTCAAATATTTTATTAATGTTGATTAAGTAATTAAATGAAATTTAAAAAAATGTATGGCAAGATATTATACAGTTTCTAATATTAACTTTACAATAGTGTTTCATAAAAAAATTATAAATTGTAAAATATCACATTAACATATCTGCAGTATCCACACTAAATTTTATCAACTTAATATGTTGATATTTTGATTAAAAAAACAACTTAAAATTGTCAGCAACATAGAAAAATTACTATGATTACCTCAGGCCATTAAATTCAAAGTAATATTATTTTTTTTTGCAAAAAGCATGAAAAGATTTCATAGCCGCAATTCCGTGCACCACCTGCTTTTTAGTATCGTCATTGCCGAAATAAATTTGCTCTAAATCAAGCTGGAATGGAAGAAGGAATTTTCTGTCAAAATAGATGCAAACCACCAAGCATCAAAATATCGAAACAAACATCGTAAATCCAACTAAATGTGGAGCAATGTACAAAAATTCGTGTACACAGGTGCGTGGGACAAATCAACACCCAATATTCATTCTGGATGTGTCCTGTTTTCAAATGAAACAACTTTTTGGTCGTTTATTAATTGTTTGGATGTCGCCAATGTTTACGGTGAGTCTACAGCGTGTTTATGACGTACCATATCAATTTAATTTTTATTGACCTCGCCTCCGACAATTCAGTTAATAAGCTTGACCTTCTGGCACCGTGTTAGATAACGGTTTGCACAATGGGTAACAAAAAAGTGCCCTACATTGCCTTTCACCCAAATATCTCGAACGCCTATGTCATTGGACATGTTGTTTGACGAAAAGACTTCACTTCCGCCAAATTCCATGCACAATCTCTAAATGCAATGTACTGCAAAACATCTCCATAGACAATATTGAGCCTAAACCAAACGGAGATATTCAGCTAATAGATTATGCCTTCCAGCTTAGAGAAAGCCAACGAATGGAAAATGAGACAGGGACAGGAAATATTAATCGCAAAGCAGACTCTTTCATTCTAATGGTTCATTTGAATTTACTGTATATTCTAGTGATCAACAGACTATAATATTCATTGCAAAACTAAAATAATATGCAGAATATGCAAAACTAAATAATATGCAGAAAAATGCAATAGTCATGAATGAAATGAATGCTGTAATAAAATCTGTAGGTGTTTAGACAAATTATATCAACAATATTAATTGACCGTATGGTTCAAATGCACACATGTTAGTAAATATAGACGATATTATATTCTGTTAATAATTCACTCTGCTAAAAGATTTAATAAGCCCCGTCATGGATAGAATGTTAATACAGGGTGTCCCATAATTATCCCATAATTTATTTTCTTAGCTTTAATTTTATTGCTATAGCTTTATGACTTAAATTTTCTGTAGCTTCTATTTTGTTCTACTTGCATACAATTTATTTTAAGTGGACATAAAATAGATCAACAGTAAACGTTATACGTTTTAAAATGCTTAGTTGATGCATTATCGGATGTACATCGATGAAAACCTCTTATTATCAAATATAACTTCTGTTAGTATATGATCATACCGTATATCTGATTATCCATTAAATAGTTCAAATCAATTAAACTCAGCCCCTAAAATATCAGCAACCATATGCCATGTGATAAGAGGTGTAGGTCATTTCCTTAAAAAAATAATAGGGTTTAATTTTTGATTAAAGTGGCATGCCGATTATGTTAGTAATTTTCAAATGTTATCTGTTAACTGAGCAAATAAAGAAATACGTAAATATTTAACAGTGATTCGTGAATTATTCAAACGTTTGCAGCAAGAAAGAGGTCGATAATATTGAGTTGAATGTATTTGAACGGTTAGCATGGTGACTTTACAGTCATGCATTTAATAAAATCTAATTTATAACGAAATTATTAGGGAATCCGTAGAAAATTCGCAAAGCAACACAATTTTACGGAAACGAAGGGAAATTTGTTTGGCTTTGCAGCTTGTTATTAAAACTGGTGAAAATTAAAATTGGCAGTCATGAGGTTTGCCTATCATTTACTCATAAAATAAACAGCACTTATTTGAATTGCATGTTTAAAACTTGGCATCTTTCTAGCATTTCTATTGGAATTTGGCAATTTGGGTTAATGATGGCCAATCAGCGTTAATTATCCTCACTCTGTGCAAATGAAAACCCAAAATTTCTGCCAATAATGCAGCCCTATGTGCATCCTTTGATTTCTGAGTAATTTACCACTAGGCCTAAAATTCGGATGGTTATGATGATGGATGATGATGGTGATAATGAAACTTATGTCTTTTCCGCCTGAAAACGACAAATATCCAGAGAACTAATCCCGGGCTTCCGTAAACATTAATCCGGTTATAATTAGGTTAATCTGCGCCCCATAAAGTAAACCTGCATTTTCGCTAAATGCGTTGTTTTGACCACTTACATAATTGGGACAGGTTGGGTGTCCTGAAAACAAGCTACTCCAAGGTGTTTAACTGTTCAGATTTTGAATCAGATCGCAATTACGTAAAATTATAATTTTTTTATTGATTGAATTTGCATTTGTATTGAGTAGCAATAAACCAATGCCCTTTGTGTTTGTAAATTTGAGCTTTATTTGCAGTTAAAATTGGCTTACAAATTTCATGGTAATTCAAAAAAAAGATCATGACAATGGGATTCGAATTATCATTACACGTTTTAACATAATAATTAATACTTCAAATTGAATTCTCACAGAATTTCACGTAATTGATTCGGAGATTGTTTTTGACAAGCTTGCAAAGTTTATTTATTAGTTATCTCAATGTTTTTTAATTTTGAGACACCCATATATGATACGTAAATCGGTAATACTTTAGGCTCAATATTTAGGTTTTTAAACAACCAGCCCCATCTGGGGACGCTTTAAAATATGATATTGCAGCGCATTTAGCAGTATTTCATATTCTCATAAAGTGGGTCATTTATTACAATAATAGCATGTTAAATGATGGAAAATTTCCACCCTTTTTACGATATTAAGTGAAATTAAAACGTGAAGCCAGAAATAACAGGGCTTTGTTGGTGATTGGCAAACCGTAAAGGTGTTTCGAGTTGTCAGCTAATAGTGGTTTTATAGCATAATATTCCCATGGATTATGCTAATGAATCCGGCTGCTGGTGAATATATAGCCCTGAACCAATTTGTATCTGAAACGTTAGCAGAGTAGAAGAGCAGTAAGTCTCTTGGCAAATATCTGAGTATTTCGTCTTGATGGAGCGATTTTTTTAAAACAAATAAATAAAATAAAGTAGGTAATCGAAATACTGAATTTTTTATGATGCTTTCGAATCGGGATTAAAACGAATCCAGTTCAAACAGGAAAGTTAAAAAACGGTAAAATAACCAGTGGTCAAAGCCAGAGTCCAACAACCCCGCAAATTGATGTAATTGTTATGTTGACCGATTACGTTGCTATCCATAATCTAATAAGTGGTGAACTTCTGCTTAGAGAAACGAAGCATTAAGACACCAAATTCAGTTTGGATCAAATGGATTGGCCAGACCAATCATTAACTGACCCGAGCCAACGACCTTAATTTTGAATCGAAATGAGACGTATTTATTGCTTGTTGGTCAACCGAAGAAATCGGTTTCATTCAACTCGATTCAATTGATCATCATTAAATTCGAAGCATGTCTGTTAATTACGCAATTATAAATAATTTTAAAGGTCTGTAAACTCTTCCGTAAAACTCTTTTAAAATATCTAATTTGGTCTCAAATTCAGTTAATTTTTAAAAGTCAATTGATTTTAATTCAAAAGACTGGATTTGACAGTACTGTACTGGCCTTGCCTTATTAAACTCAATGTATCTTCCAGGTAGCATACTGACAGAAATAGTAAATCTATATCTATTATTTGTATTGTTATTCACAATTCAACGACAATTTCCAAGTAAAAAGAACGCTAGTTTAGATAAAAATTTCGCATTGCTGATAAACTTATTTGATGGATCATTAAATAAAGTTCATTGATTAAGCATAAATTCAGAATGTTAATTCTGAATTTATTGATCTGTATGTTAGTACAGATCAATAAATAATTATAATCTAAATGCATTAATGTTATTAGGGTCACTTATTTCTTATTTTTGATAAAGTAGGTTTAAGAATCAATAATTAATATTTGTTGATCAAGAATAGATCCAGAATAAATAATAATTATATGATAACATTATTATTAATATTAAGAACATACATGTACATTTCTTACTTTTAATAAAATAAAGTTAAAGAAACAATAATTATCATTCATTAAGCAATAATGGATCCAGAATTATTATCAAAGGGTCAAAAATAATAATTTTTGCGATTGCATATAAAATGAAATAATTGAAAACAAAAGAAATGCACTAAGAAAACCATTTCTTTATAGCATAGATTGTGTAGGTAATTATAAGTGTTGTGAATTATTTGAAATTATAAAAATGATTTCTTTGATCAATAATTAATATTCTTTGCTTACAAAGTCCGTTTAATAATTAATATTTATAGTTAATTGTCAATGAATAACGTTCTGATTAAAGTATGACGTTATTTATATTGATATTTGGCAGTAAATTGGGTGGTAATATGATGCCATGTAGAATCTTGACTTGATGTTAATGTTTTTAAAAGCTAATGTATTTTTGACGAAATTAATGACTGGCTGAAGGTGTGGTGAGATCCAGCTTTAATTTATTTCATAAATTCAGTGTCATGCCAACGCATCCCATAACATAAACTGACATTTGTGGCGTTTACCTGCTGAAAGTGTGTGAACATAACGCCATCCAATTTGAATGAACTGGTCGTTTTCAACAAAATCGATATTAAGCTGTATATTTTTTTAAAAAATCCGAAAATGGGGCATGCGAAGCAATGTTATCTTTTCACGATGGATAATAGCGCCGACATGGCCCTTTATAGGACGTGAAAAATGATGCCAAGTTCAAGCCGTACATTTGAGTGTAATTTGAAATTGGTAGGATGACGTCAACGGTGACGTCACATGGGGCAAACACGGCCATTTCCCCCCCCCCCCCAAAGGTGCGCAACTGTTGAAGGCACTTGAAAGGCTTCTTTTATAGAAGCAATTTTCGTGAATAAAATGAATCTTCCTTTTCTTTACAAAATATTCGCGGAAAATGTATATACATTTCACTATGTTGACACTTTATTGCCTTCTTTTGCCTTGTATTGCCTGTATTTGACTGCATTATTGTTGTTTTTCTACATTTTCTACATCAGATATTCTGTAAATTTTCTTAATTGACTTATTTGGTATTTTAGCCAAACATATGTGCCTCTTGCTGATTTAAATATTATAAATCTCTAAAAAAATATCCTGTAAAATTTCTGATTTGAAACCATTCTTGAATATTCTTTAAATTTTCCTCAAGTATTTACCGCAAATGTTTTGTAAAATTTGCTAAATAAAAGCGACCATCTCTTCAAATTTACGAAATTACGTTCCAAGTTACGAAATTATACCGTCAGATTGCTCATTTGAAACCAACCGCTTTCTCTAAATTGATTATTTTATGACGAAACTTACCAAATCTTGTAGATTAATTTATGCATTTCTTGTTTCTGATGTACAAACGTTAAATTTAAATAAACATAACTTACTTATTTTCTATTTTATATCATATAATTCATGCCAAATATCAAGTAAATTTTCTTATTCGAAACAAGCCAGTTGCTATAGATATCTGATTTCAAACCGGAAATGTTGTAACGAATTATACATTTTCTCTAAAACTCCCACTGTTAGAAAAACGTTCATCTCGAATTATTCTAATCTCCATGCTTCATATTTTAGCCGAATGTTTCTTGTGAATCTCTTATGTTACACCATGATTCTTTTACTTTTTCTATATATTTTGTTATTTCTTGACAAGATGAAACGTTAAATATAACGTTTAATAAAATTCTACCTTATGTCCCTCAAATTCCCTAGAAACATAATCTGGATGCGTTATCAAATTTGTTATACTGCACAAAATAAAAGTTCCGAATTTTTCTTGCTGTTACCATGGTAACTGAGCTAAGAAATCGATGATGAAATTAAAGTTATGAATCCTTCAGCTGATATTGTGAGGGTTATGGCGTTGTGGAGCACTTCGTAACACAAACACTTTAAATTAGATCAACTTGTACATGTATACATGTATGCCTGCAATATATTGCTGCACAAAATTCTACATTTCTTCTTGTTTACTTCTCAATTGTGGACATAGCAGTTTTTTTTAAAGGAAAATTCGGTTTGAAAACGGATAGGGTAAGACACATGTTTTTATCGCTGGGTGCATACAGGTTGTACAGTGTATTTTTAAAAAAATCATTTTTATTTTTGCATATAAATTTCAAACAAATTTCAAGAATTTATGCTATTTATATGTGTAATATAATGTTAAAAATAAATTTTATAGTATTATTGAATTTTGCAATCTTCTTAAAAATCATATAATTAGGAATTTTATATATTATATAAAATAATTAAAAACGTTGCATGAATTTTCTAAATACCATATTATTAAAAACACTACCTTGTTGATGTTATAAAAATTGCAGGTAGCTCACAAAATATCAACAATACGGATAATTAATAAATAAATGTCATCATAAATATTCTACGCTTAGTTTAAAATGTTATCCTAAAAATAACAGAAAAAGATAAATCATAGTGAAATTTAATCATCATTATTCCCTGTCTAATTCAGTATAACGGATAATGAAATTAGCTGCTGCATATATTGTTTATAATTTTAACTCTGTGAAAAGCTGTCAAATAAATTTTTCATAAAGCAACGTAGAATGCAAAATAAGTTTAATTAATAATGCTATAATTAAATTTACGGAATTCGAGAAGCGCAAGAAAAAAATTGGGAAAGTGAAAATGAATAACTTTTAATTATAAATAGATTTAATTTTCAGAAATTGTGACTACTGTTAAAATGCCGCTCAGATTTTCAAAGTTTTACATTTAAATGACGTGATATAATGCGACTACTTCGCTTTTTGATTGAATTAAAATCAGAAATTAAGCTAAAAATATATTTTGATTTTGCCTGTACTTCGGCTTCTCCCAAGAGCATGCAAAGCTCCCCCTTTAAGACGGCTTCCTTGCATCATTAACCTGCATGAGAAATTTCTTAGAAATACCATAGATATTCAGCTCAGCTAGTATTTTTTGATCTTAGGTTAGATGGCTAGTTTCACCAAACGCAGTTACCCTAATTGGCGATTAAAACTGGCTCTCACCAGCGAAAACAAGGCTTCAACCTGATTAAATCTCACATTTCCCTAACCCTGATTTGGTGCAAGTGGTCGTAAATAAGGGTTAAAATCACGCGATTCAGGCCGTTGAACAGCCTACGCTAATGATGTCTGGTTGAAATCAGTTCAATCTGGTCGTGACAAATTGAATAATTCGCCATCAACTCGGTTTTAAATTGACACCAACTTGCCTTGAACCTCTTTTTTATTTTTTTTATTATTATTATTTTCGCCAATGGAAAATAAGAAACCAATTTTCTCTGCATCATTGGGTTATTGCCGCCTACGCGCTTATTCAAACCTAATTTCTTTCTAAACAGAAATAATAGGGCAGAATGCAATAAATGTGAGAGTGGCAACAGAAATTCAATAACCGCTTTGTGGCAGCCAAGATGAATAGGGCGTGGGAACAGAATTGCCACAACTGAGTTTTGTGAAGTTCCATACGAAATAAAATATCTTCTTATCGTTTTTGGCATTGCAAGTGTGTAGCAGAAGGTTTGGTGATGGTTTTAAGGATTTCGGTATGTTTAAATTGCAGCTTGTTGACAGCATGAAAAAATTGCGTAAAATGTTTGGGGAGATTTTGCACAAAAAGTATAGCCATATATGGAAATTCCATATATAATTAATCACAAATGGACTTTAAATTCCATTCTTATCTAATTCTGTTATCTAAACCTATGTACTGTTTATGTAAGTTCATTAAATCCATACAGATACACTGTACATATGTACATATAATATGTGACATATTCCACAAATTGTTAAACTAGAAATTAGCCACAAAGGGTACCGTATGGCCATATATATCCATTCCTATCTGTATTTGCCCATATACTGTTTATGTTTGTTCATAAAATCCATAAATAATTGCATATGCAAATATGGACAATATGTGGACTTGCAGTATGCGACTTATTCCACAAATTGTTCGACTAGAAATTGGCCACAAATGGTTCTATATGGCCAAATATGTCCATTCATATTCATATATCCCCGTACATATGCGTGTAATCAATGTACATTTTCAGTGTGGAAAAAGTAAACATGGGTCCGTGTGGATATTTGACTTATTCCAAATATGGTTAGCCGTGAAATTGTCACAAATACATTTCTATAATCATATATGTCCATTTATATCCACATTTACCATATGTTGTTTATATAAGTCCATAAAATCCTTACATATCCATTTTTCTCTATAAACATATATATCCATACATGTTTTTTACATTCTTACACAAATATACTGATATGTTCATACACATTTCTGTATGTCCATACTTGTAAATGCTTAATACATTAACTTACATTAAAGCTAAGATTTTTAGATTGTCTCAATTAGGAAATAAAATATTTTCCAACAGTGTTCAAGAGACAGCTATATATGTCTCTATATATGACAGCTATATATGTCTATATATGGCTTTATATAAAGTTGCCGTCTATGGTAATCAGTATAATCAGTACTGTAAATATCTGTACAAATACACTGATCATATACTGAAATTAGCAAATAATGTAGTGATATCACTAGCCATACTGATATTAGTAGTCCCAAAAGCCACTATAATACTGTTCATACATGAATTAATTAGCAGTCCTAAAAGCCGGTATAAATATAGTGATATCAGTATAGAATCATACTGATATAAGCACAGAGTAACACACTGATCTGTTCTCAAGGGATGTCAATACATAGGCATGTAGTGACTAATACATTGGTATATGTGGCTTAGGCGTGATCAGTTATGACCTGTATTACCCTATGTATGGCAATATTCGACTTACCACGCCTTAGGGGCATCAGGGTCTTTGAGGTCTTACTGCTTGCCAGTGAAGTGGCATAAGTAAGATGCGGGTTCGAAACCAGGGTCAGCAATCCTTACTGTCTCCTATTTTTGCTTTATCAGAAATGCATCAGGCCAATGGGCACAATGGATTTTAAAAGCCTCAAAGAAACAAAGAAAAACCAACATGTGCCAAGGTCAATGCTCCATTGGCTGTCCCCTTGCCAATTCCCTCTGATCTTTCTCTGGGGTATTAAAAAAGGATGTTCCCAGGCACCTAAAATGTGGAAACAACAGATTTGGGTTTCTAGTGCTTAGGGTTGAGCTGCTTTCTCGTTTAGGTCTTATAAGGTATTATACTTTGATAAGATACTTAAAAGATACCGTATTTATAATAAGGTACTGTACTAGGAGGAAAGGGAGCATAAAGAAAATGCTATTTATGGGATGAAAGGAATAATATTTTAGACATGTATCATGGTTTTATTATTCACATGGCAGATTTTAATGTCTGATTTATATGCTAAAATTACCCCACTCTTTGAGTATTTACGTTTTAAAAAATCAGCTTATCATTGTCATGCTTGCAAATGTCTTTAACCTTTTCCATACGTAATAATACGTTTTGATGCTTTGAAAACCATATAATTAAAACTTGAAGCTGAGCTAAATATTGCTTGTTATCATTTCAAAAGGGCATAAATATTTAAGTGCTGTCCATGATGTGAGAGGTAACTGAAATCGATATTTTCAACTTGCATTTATTTAATGTATAACCATTAAATGATATGCAGTCTAGCAAAGTAAATTATAGCAACTAAACAGTACCTTAACAATGGTGATGACTGCATTGTTTAAGTTTATGAAATATGCTATTTAAAAAACTTGGAAGAAATTTCGTGCAGCTTTTAGAGGGGACAAGAGAACCTGAATACGTCGTCTTTTTGTTTTTCATTGCCTAATAAAAGAAATATATGAGCTGTTATATCTTTTTTTTTATAACGTTTTGGCTTAAGGTTCATCCTCTCGGTTAAGATGATTGCCATGGAAACCACAAAATTTCCTGAATGCTAAAGCCAGAGTTTAGAAAAGGAAAATGCCTTTATTTGGCCAACCTGGAAAATTTACACTTGGATAAGATTTATTATCATGTCAGTTTTACTGTTTCTCATCCAACTTTATTGAATTCAAAAGCGACTTTAAAGTTGTGTCTTATAGTTTTGTAATTGATTAAATTATACCATTAAATTATCATTCGTTTCATTCACATTGATTTGATCATAAAAACTGTTATAACGCTTATATTATGAAAATATGCAGTTTATCCCTATTCATCATTTTTAATCAGTATGAAAACAAATAATAAATTGGTAAGAAAGCTCATGGCTTAGTACCAAATGTTAAATTCTTAGATTGTATCATAAATTATTGAAAAAATAAATGTAATATCTATAATTAAATGTTGTTTCCCAATTCTAATAAAATAATTTCTGCTTGGTAAATTAGTCCAATTAAATTTAATTGTTTCAACAAAGTTGGTATTACAATTTTATGAATGAATTTATTATTTCAATTTAAAGAAATTCTTTGCTTGAATATCTTTGCATACATTTTTTAAGGTCACCATTCTTGACTACACCTGATTTTAGATGGGATTATGGGAAGGCAAAACGTCCTGAAATAAAACATTTAAAATGATTTTAGTTAAATATGATTAGCGTTATCAACATCAATTTATTTAAAGTATTTAAAGGAAAATCAAGTTTCGCAACGAATAATTTGAAACGCTGCCATAGTAAAGCATCAATATTTGCTGCTTTATTATTATTTATTAAGCTACATGTATTTAAACTACTGACTCTTTTCGTTCTAATAAACTTGTATTGTAATGTTCTTGAAATATCCGAGAAGTACAGGTGATATAACATAAACATATTTACTCAATTGAATTCAGAGTAAGTTTATAAATGATATTTTTTTAAATTTCGTTCATTTCAACACATTATAAATAATTGAAATTTTCAGTAGTTATTTATGTTGACCATTTTTAAGTGATTAATAATTTGAAAATGCTACCATATTTTCTTATCTCATATCGTTTTTATATCTGATAAAATATTTCCTATTTGGTACATCAATTTCTAAGGTTACTTAACTGAATGATTTGGCAATTAGAGTTTCCAGTATTTATTTATTTTCAACATTGTTAGCAGATTTATGTTGCGCAAAAAATAAAATGAAAGCTATTAATTTGGCGATCAGTTCTATCCATTTTATTTTAATGTGTTTCGAATATCCTGTAGAATTTACAGCCCATTTACATTATTTTTATAAATTACATTGACATTTTACAAAGCAGAAGTATGGTCCTTTTTTAGAAAAAAATGGCAATATTTGTCAATAGTTTATTTAGATAGATTCATAAAAATTAAGATTTTCTTAAATGCCCCTATTATAATTATTTAATCGAAATTAAGGAATTAAGGAATTGACTTTCTCCTAGATGGAATGAAAACAATTGTGGACGATCCCTGCAGAGTTAGATTGCAGTGTTGGGAATGAAGATTGGTGTTCTCTATGTAGACCAAATTCATTGATTTTCCTCTTAGGAATCCTCCCAGTTTGAGATGATGATGCAGCCTGGTGTGTCCTCCCACCCCCGCAAACAACCCAGATAACAAATCGTTGCCTAGATATTCGTCTGGCGTACTTTCACTGAGGTCTATGACACTGAATCCTTGGTTGAGAATTTTTCAAGAGCATTTTCGTGCAATGTCAACGAAAACTCATTCAGCTGCAACAATAACTCTACGCATTTGTCCTCACTCCTCACACTCCTGCAAAACTAATGGAAACAATGGCATAAAGATTGTCTTTAGAATGTATGCAGTTTATGATTGGTTTGAATTAGAGGTAAAAGCTTTCTTTCGGAGGTCGAATCCTGGATTATTTCCATGTTTAAATTTTACAAACACATATGCAAAATAATGTATTTTATTTCGACAATGATTTCGTTTCAAAATGCATTTGTATTTGAATGCATTTGAAAATGCATTGTTATTTAAATACATTTCAAAATGCATTGTTATTTGAATGCATTTCAAAATGCATTGTTATTTGAATGCATTTCAAAATGCATACTTATTTGAATGCATTTGAAAATGCATACTTATTTGAATGCATTTGAAAATGCATACTTATTGGAATGCATTTGAAAATGCATACTTATTGGAATGCATTTCAAAATGCATTGTTATTGGAATGCATTTCAAAATGCATACTTATTGGAATGCATTTGAAAATGCATTGTTATTGGAATGCATTTGAAAATGCATTGTTATTGGAATGCATTTGAAAATGCATTGTTATTGGAATGCATTTCGAAATTCATTTAAATACACATGCATATTGAAGTGTAGTCAAATATCAGTGCATTTTGAAAAGCATTCAAATAAAACTGCTTTTCTCCATTTTTATTTAAATTATTAATTTATGTACTTTTCAAAACATATAATTACGAATTTTCTTACAATTATTAAAATGTTGCTTTCATATTTCTCAAACAAAATACATGTACCATTTTTTAGAAGCCTCAACTTACGTTTCGAACACACAATCTTAATGTTATGAGCGATAACGTTAAAAGCAACCTTATTGAACTCTAAATAATGTGTGCCAAAATATAATTACCGATTACGTTTTTTTTTCTTTTAAAATATGGCGAAACAAGCCACATTGCCTAATGAAAGCCAGTGTATAGATTATGTATGGTACTATTGTTGCCATTGTTTGTTTTGCATATCCTTTGTTGTCAGGTGACGCTTTAAATAAGCGAAGCTGTTAATTTTAATTCGCTTATCTTGATTAATAATCGTGCAACTGAAGGTTTTGATGTCCTTCATTTGACTTTCATCGGAATAACTGAAGCCAACGAACGGCTCAATAAAGCCCTATTATTTTTTGGTGCAAAATTTTCGCATGCAGTACATGTATATCCATTTTAAGAAGGCCTTATCATGTAAGCGGTGATTAATGGCATTGAACAGTTTAGATATCTGATGAAAAATAACAATGGTGGTGAGTGAAATTAGACGGTTAATTGATTTTCGTTTAAGTCTTTCCAAGCTGCGATTCCTTGGGGCAATAGGGAGCTTATACATGGTGCTTACTTATTTTATAACACGCATTCAGTTGTAAAATTATGCACATAAAATAATGAATTTGGGCAAAAACAAAACTTCAGAGAAAAATCCAAAAAAAATTTCAGTGATATATTTATTTTAAAATTATTTACTTTACTTGTTAGAAAAAGCTTTCAAAGTTAAACATGTTAAAAAAAATTATGTGTACAATTGTAGGTTCTGAATGTTTCACTAATTGAATGAGTTTATTTTAGGCGAATTTTAATAATCTTTTTTGTTTGTTAAAAAATTGTTATTGAAATACAGTTAAAGAAACATGAATTAATTAAAAATTAATGACAAGTTAGAATAAATATTTTAAAAATGTTTTTATATTTTCAAATGTTGGAAAATCAGGTTAGAATTATCATTTGGCAATGAAATGTATTAAAAGGTTGTTTTTCTACTTGATATTTTTTCCAAATTTTAAACCAAGCACTAACATTGTTTTTTTATTTATTTTAAAACAACTAGAATATCTATGGTAAATGTGTTTAAATTTTTAAATCATTCAAGTTCGAAAATGTTTTTTTCGGAAGAAAAAAGGTTGTTTTTTGTTTTTAAAGAAAAAATATATGTTTAACATAACATTCGGACACTAAATTTAGTAAAATGCGTTTTAGCAAAGTTAGAAAGATTAGGAGAATTATTTATAAAACTTCAAATTTAAAACAAAAAGAATAATAATAATCAATTCGTTAAAACAATTGACAGATAGTGTAAAGGGTATTGACTTCATGATCTAAAAATTGCCCAATTAAATGGCTTAAATTGGCTTTTACGCTTAATATATTCGAAATCGCTCTTGGGATTTGATTAATTTTACGTGCTTATTTCGCGAAAACAACGGCTGTTTACCAATCGATTTAAACGTGAAATTCTCAATGGGATTCGCATATTTGCGAATTATAAACAAAAAGAATCGTGTTCAGGTCAAGCAAAACCGTGGGATTGTTATTGTCATCAAT
This sequence comes from Rossiulus vilnensis, assembly GCA_034700785.1. Lineage (NCBI taxonomy): Eukaryota > Metazoa > Arthropoda > Diplopoda > Julida > Julidae > Rossiulus > Rossiulus vilnensis. The sequence continues at coordinate 11,626 of JAQIXS010000463.1, read as the reverse complement.
TTCAACGCACATTTCCAGGAAATATCTCAAGAGCTCGAAAATATTTTCGCAAAAACCACTACGTATGACTTTGCTCACGTTTTAGTGCGTTTCCGCTTAATTTAATATTTCAATGGTCACGTTTCTGAAAACATCAATGAACACGCCTACGCAATTTTTTTTTGAAGAAAAATCGTAAATAAAGCATTTGGATTTGAAAAATATCGATTCCAAACGGCTAAAGAATCCCGTTTAAAATTAAAATTGTATCTCTTTAAAGTTTTATCTAGGAACTTTGTAGATAGTGCATCACACCATTTAAAAGTGCCCATACCCCATTAAAGTCCTTCAGAAACGAAAACTATGGTTAATATATCCATCCATTACATATAATGCATGATACCAACGTGCTGGATTATCAAATGATCGATATGGCATGTAAAATGTATGTTAATTTTGCACATTGGAAATTCTAAAAAAATACATTCGAAACTTATTTTTATCCAAAAAAAAATGCAATTCAAATTAATTTCACTCAAAAAATAATTATTAAAATTAATTTAAAATTAAATAATTTCTTTTTGATTTACATTTCATTCAGAGAAACAATATTTAAGACATTTAGAAAGCGTGCAAAATGCACACAAGCTTTATCAATATTTTTCTGAATTAAATTGATTTGATGTAGTTTCAACTATTCATTTTAAATCAGACTTTATTCAGACATTGAATCATACATGTGAAATAATGGGTTTCTTTGCGTTAATTTCATTTAGAGAAATGCATTTTAAAATAAATTAAATTCATAAAATTGCATTTTATAAACAGTCCATTCACTTGAATCAACTTTTTTATACTTCTAAATTAAATTATTTGTATGTATATTTCTTGATTTATTTGAAAACATACTTCATTTAGACATTGAATCAAGCAATGTATGCACACGTAAATAGTAAATTTCTGTGAATTGTTTGAAAAAGGTATTTTTCTGAATAGAATGAATTTATAATTAATCATAGTAAATATCATCATAATCATAATCAATATAATCATAATAAATCATAAGAAAATACAAATGCGTAAACATGCATACATTTACATACTTACGCATACATTTCGAAACTTTGAAAACACTTGATTCCAGTTTGCTAAAAATAGTTTGAGTATATGTACTTATGTTTCTAAATTAAATTGATTTGACTTATTTTCCTAGACTCATTTTAAAACAAATTTCATTCACACATAGTATCTATAGTTCTCTTATGTGTAGAGGAATGGATTTCTGCGCATATAAGATATACATGTATTTCACATTCGTTTGGGTGCAAATTCAAATATATAGGAGTCACTTGCGCTGCCAAGGAAAGATATTTATTGATTTTAAGATGGAAATGTCTACGCCAATTTTCAGAGTTTTTTGTGAGTACCCATCAGCGTCTGTAACATCGTATATGATATTGGATTCAATTTTGAAATATTTGCTTTCAACGGTATAGATGGTATATATGGTAGACTGCAACGCATGGATCCAATCCTTGTTATCTTTTGTTTTGAATTCCTTCCTCAAGGGTCTTCGAAACCACAAGAAATGTCTCTTGGAGCAATATCGATTTTGTTTTCACCAACACACAAAATACTGATACCCTGGCACTAGTGATGTATGTCGCCAATGCAGGTCATAACCCTGACATTGGCAAAGGTGCATCTGCCATGGAATTTGCAATGCAGGTCACAGAAATGAAATGGGCTTGCTTGTGTGAACAAAGAAACGCTTAATGCCCCTGAGGAAATGCATTATTTTCAGGTAAGAGTAATGTTTTCAGTCCATTATTGGAAATCGTCCGCCATATTTCAGCAGAAATCGATGTAAATTGCAACAGAAAACGAGGTTTGTTCAACCTGAAATTGCATATTTGGAAGATGCTAGCATGTGGTTTTGCAAGAGCAGTATTTTAAAGATAAAGAGGCACTTAAACCGCATACTGTATATACTGTAACTGCAAGAAATAGGCTTCTAGAGCTTTACTCTTCAGGAGGCCATTACCATACTGTACGTCGTTTTGCTCACAGGCCTATGTCTTTTGGACCATCTATGATTATGTGACTTACATGTATTTCTTCTATGGTTAGACCAAAAATAGGCCACAAATAGACCTATATGGCCATGTACATTGTGTCCATTTATGTTCATACATGCCAATTTGTTGTTTATATTAGTCCATAAAATCCATACATGTATTTTACATAAGGCCATATATCTCAACATGTTAATTGCATGTATGATCATGTACATACCTGGAAAATATACCACTAACTTCAGTTAAGATTAATATTACATTGTACATGGATTTATATTACCATATAATGCATGCATACTTGTGAAGTGAGCAGTAATGAGATTTATCTTTGATATAAAATCGAAGATTTCCATATATGATCAAGTATGCAGCCATTTTTGGCTTTTTTTTGGCGATATTTAGCTTTTTTTCTCCAAGTCACTCATATTTTTCATTTTACATCCGAAATTTAACAACTGTAATCAACATATATAAGCTATATAGAATCATATTAGTGCAGTTCGATCATATATACATGTACATGTATGATCGTAAAAGACAAATATGGCCTTATATGGTCATCTATGCAATAACTGAATGTGTACAGCATGTGCCAAAATGACTTACATGGTCATTTTAGATAAAGCCATATATAGTTGCATACTTGGTCACACATGGAAAATATTACTTGAAATTCCGTAATTAAATAAACCATATATAGCTCCGTGTGTTTTAAATAATTAGATATGGAAATATGAATAAAGGGGAGAATTGAAATGCAAACGTAATGCCACGAAACATAATGTAACAAAATGAATTGAATGTAAAACCTTATAAGGACATACACTTGCATGCATATGGATTTTATAGGTCCGTTTGTGGCGAATTTCTGGTCTACACATAAATAGGTCATGCATATCTATGTATATGGCTTATGTTTACTTTTTTAGATTTGATTTTGAAGGTTTTTGAATACCTTTTACAAAGCTGCATTGATATGTTTCCAACAAACTGTCCCCAATCCATGCTTATCATTCCCTCTGCAGAAATCCTTACATCCAAGGACAAAAAACTAGCTATCACATTTTGATTAATCCTTCAGTGATTTTAATGTCAACAACTGGCCCGTTTACGATGTTCTCTGATATGCTCCATGGGCGTTGTCATTTTTATTTGCTCCAATATGTGTTATACGCCGTTACCAATGCCACCTTTTCGCACACTTCCTCTGAGTAAATATTAATTGCTCTGCTTTTTTAATGGCCTTTGTTTGCCAGACTATCCCGGGCGGACTCATTGTCTGCAGGTCTATCTGGGCCATTGCTTTATGGACACAAAGCCATATAGACACTGGAGATTGGCGAATGACAGATGCAGACATTATTCAGGGTTATTATCACCGAAATTGGGCAGAATCAGATTTGGGTTCTTGGTAGAGCAGTTCTGCTTGAACTCATTTTGCGAAAATCAGAGCCGTCTATTGTGTCATTATTAGCAACAAAATGTTCGTGTATGAAATAAACAAAAAATCAAATTAATGTCTGAACACCATATCAACTTTATTTATATATTGTCATTAAATACAATGGCTGTCGATGCACCTTTGACGATATAGTTAAAAGATTGGAAAACAAAACAAAGAACAGCAGCGAAAACAAAACTTAAGTTAATTTTAACTCAATTTATTGGCATTAATACTACAAATTGACAGAAACCAAAAAATTAAACAAGTTCCATAAAACGTAGTGGTTAAGGTAATTGCTTATGTATTTTTATTTGACTTCTTATTTGTAAGCCCAGTAATACTGAACATCTTAGGCAAATTTATAAACTAATTTTCTAAAATCGTTTTATTCGAGAAATCAGATTTCGATTAAACAAAAGCATTGTGGAGTGTATCAGTGCTAACGTTTTTTGTTAATAAAATCCTAAATTGCAATGCATTTTATGAATGAATTTATTGAATGTTGATTACCACTATTATCTGAATTGATTACAAATGTGTGCAATGAGGCAATAAAGGAATAATTCATAATGTAATTTAAAATTACATATATTTAAAAATGTCAGTTCAAACAAATTGCCAAATTTCTAATGTTCATCAGTATTATTTTGAAATGCTTTCAACATTGTATTTAGGAGTCGAATAAAATAAATCACACATTAAATCATATGTAATGTTGTCAATTAATTGTATGTCAAATACATTTGAACAGCTGTTAGGCGGGGATACCAGATGGTCAGTATCTTTTAATACTTGATGGTCAATACATTTTCAAAATGTCATCAGGTTTAGTCTTTTATGTGTTTTGTACTTAAAATATTTTCCGCTTCGTTGATCCTTTAGAAATTGAAGATCGTTTGATGAAAAATGATTGAGTGCGCTGGACGGTTAAATTCTTAAGTGGCCACTGGTCACTATCCCAAACGAAGCGTTATTTCGTAAGGCAGCTTACCGAAATATGAAATAATATAAAAAAGTATCTGTTTTAAGTGCAAGAAAACCAAGTGCAAGAAAATGGCTTTGACATTTTATTATATTGTAAAAGATACTGTATCAACACACTTTTAGTAAATGAACTTTTTTGACATTTTTTAAGAGAACGTTCGTTAATACAAGAGTATGCTTCACAAATATTTTAAGTTACTATAGTATCGCAATATGGTGTGGATGAATTTATTTTTGAAAATTGATAATCCCTGTGTTGCTTTCTTATATTCTTTAATGTTTAAATTTATTTTAATCCCGAACATATTCCATCTGACAGACCCGTATTTTAGAATGCATTTTGTAACACAAAAATCCTTCAAAATTTATAAATATTTTCATTACGAAGCGATTTTGCTTTAAAAACGGATAATTTTGTAATGCTGTGCTTATCATAATATTAACAGCATTTTATCCATATTATTTCCGTCTGAATATTTCAATATTTTACACAGTAAATATAATTTTTCTGTAGGAAATTAATTTATTTGTAAAATGAGCTCATTAACGTTGCTACGTTTCGCAAAAATTAAAGTACATTTAAATCATAAATGTTTTTCAACTGAAACGCAAGCGTTCTCAAATATATTTAGATTAATAAATTTCTTTAAAAATAGATATTGTTTCACCCATGCATTTTTAAGTAAATTTTATTTATTAATTCATTTTAAACTACTTTTTCATTAATATATGCATTTTAAAATTTATTTTGATTCATAAATGAATTTTGAGATGCATTTTGATTCACAAATGCATTTTGAAATACATGTTGATTCATGCATGCATTTTGAAATACATTTTGATTCACAAATGCATTTTGAAATGCATTTTATTTTATAAATACATTTTTAAATAGAATTTGATTCATAAAGAAATTTAGCAATTTATTTTGATTTATAAACACTGTATATTAGAAATAATTTTGCTGCCTTGAAATGTATATTACAGTGCATTTGGCTGCATAAATATATGTCAGAAATCGTTTTTACTTCACATAGATTGGTTTTGAAAGTGTATACTTTAGCTGATTTTTTAACATTACTATCTTCCCATCATCTTGAAGTGAACATTTTTGGTTTTATGGCCTGACTGGTCTTGATTGTGATCGAAAAAGTGAAATCTCTTTGACAGGTAAAAGCGAAAACCTTTCATTTCTAAAATCGCTGAAAACGTGGTGTAGGTGTTAGATTTCAGACAAGCACGAATATACATTGTGATTCTGTCTTGCTGTCAAAATAGGTGACCACATTACGTGGGATGCATGACGTAACGACCACTGCGGATCGATTTTTCTTATTTTTTTCTTACATTATCTTTTGCGAAACATCCTCCGTTTTCAGGATCTTGTCGAATTACACGCTTGTTACGCCTTTTTAAAAATAATAAGAGAAGAAAATAGGGAACGTTTTTCATCGCTGGTAGATTTCTCAGTAATTACAGCCAGTTCTCAGTTCATCTTTTTTAATTCATTTTCAGTGAACCAGGTATACAATGAGGGTGAAATTAGTTTCAAAGGAAACAGAAAATTTGCGGAAGCCGATAGCTAAAAACGCAGGAACTTGTGTAGTTTTAGTAATTATCTAGCTCAATTAAATCTGCTTGGATTAATTTATAAGTACGGATAATAAGTGGAGCGCGTCAATATGTCAAACGTTTAACTGAAAAGTTCAACTGACTTTAAATTTCGAATCAGTGCTCTAAACGTGATTTCAACGTTTTTAAGTGTTGTATTTTTTACAAAAAAAAACAAAGTTTAAACAATTTAACCCTATGCTTGATGGTAAATTTTTACCACTTCAATGACCACGAACCAAATTACCAAAGAATTTATGGATTCACAATTTAGGCTGCATATTTTAAATATTTATAAAATAATATGCATCGTATATAAAATATTTATGAGTACAATTGCCATTTCTCAATAGGCAGGGGTTTTTATATTAAATAAATACCAAAGAATGATTTCAGATATTTCTATTGAAGGTTGTGTTCATAAATATAATAAACCAGGTTTGTTACATGTTTTAGAACATTTTATATTTGTAATTTATTATTGATATTCGTGAAAAACCAACTAAAAACTGATAATATCCATGGATTAGTAGTTTTCATAAATTTTATGCAACATATGCCTTAGAGTATGTAAGATTCTGGGGCCAAACGCCAATATTGAAGAAAAAATAATCAGGGACATGTTGTTTTTGTAATTTATTGTAGATATTTGTAGAAAAAAAGAACTAAAACTGATAATTTCCAAACCACAGTGGTTTTCATAATTTTTTTAAAAAAACCATATGCATCAGGGTATATAACCTTTTGGGGATGCTTAAACGTTTAAGGATCCATACACGAAATGACTAATACAATTATTGAAGAAACTATAATCATTTTTAAAGTTTGATAAGACTTGGACAAACATAATTAGTTTTTTTTTACTAAAATAGTTTATAGATAATGTTGGAATGCGTCGCAGAATTTTACAACGGCACTACGTATGGTCAGTACTGACCGTTCGAATTCTACTTCTGTTTTTTTATTAACTATGCATCTGAACTATGGTCTATGTATAACAAGAGTAGTAAGGGAATTTAAATGGACCAATAGCAAGAGAGAGCCAGTTACGCGATCAATCTTTCCTGTTATTTCTGATTGGTTAAGGTTTTTGCTACTCTTGTTATACATAGACCATACACGATATATCACTCAACGAAAATTGCCTATTTCGATGACACCATTAGATTGTTAGAAGGATCCGTACTTCCAGATGGAATATCACGTGGGTTGGCTTTTTCTTAAGCAATTACTGCCTTTTTTTGGCCTTTGGGTATGTATTTTGCCAGAGATTTGGTCCTATCTAATCCATTGATGAAGACAAACGTAGTACCAAATTCAATGTGGGCGATGACGGCCTCTGGGTATTTACGCGGATGAATATTTTATAGTGGCTGTAAAGCGGTCAGCAAACACGAACACAAAACGATTCGTACAAATTGTTTTGGAAATGTACTTCAATCCAGTTTTGGAGGACAATTAATTGAAACTTCCAGATCGCTTTTCAAGTATTTTTGTCACATACTGATTGAATTTATCAACGATACTTTTCCGGTTTTATAAATATATTTAAGCTAAGATATAAAAAAACAAACTTGGAAAGCCTCGAGGACCGAAACCTAACATTGTAATGCTGAACTCTTTCGGAAACTCATTTTGACGCCATTTTGTGGTGGGAATTTCACCTCACCCCTATCAGAAACGCATACAGGAATTTATCACTGGATATACATGTATTACTACACCTGTACCTTATACATGTAGCTGTCTGATTACCTTACGACCACTATAAAACACCTGTTGTAATTTGAAAGTACATGTATCCTAAGCCATATAGGTTAATTTTTTGCAGTTGAAGTGAAATTAATCAACTGTGTATATTTAAAAAAATACAATCTATTTTTTTTTCAGAACACCCCTAATATGCAATCGTGATATTAAATTCACATGAAAGCTTGTAATGTGGCTTTTATTTATTTCGAGTTTTTGAGAATTTCAGAGAATTACCTGTTTATTTTTTTTAGAAAAAAAATTATATTCAGTTGCATAACACATTGTATATTTGCAGTAGTTTAGTACATTTTTTTTCAATTAATATCAAGTCTTGCATTTTATTTTAGCTAAAAATTCATTACGAATTCTTCACAAGACATTTTTGCCGGTTGTAACATTCCTCATCGAGGTGAAGAACCATGTTCATAGTGCTAATTGAAGTTTCGAATTCAACGCCAATTTTTGTTTTATTTAAAAAAAATAAAAGCAAGCCAGCAATATTTGTAAAAATAAGGTACATGCAATTGGCAATTTGCAATTTGCATTGACATTCTCCCTGATTAAGGGGATCAAATTTGTTTCTCCAGTCACAGAAAATGTAACCAGAAACTATAAGCAGCCAAGTGAATTTAGTAAAAGAATTTGGTAAAGCTTTGTCGTGCCTTATTGTTGCCCTTTCAACCCCATTTCGACATCCCTGCACGAAATTTGCAACCTACATGTATATCGAAAGACATAAAATGTCCAGGCACCTAACCGCCCCTTACGGGGCGCTGACACCGTCATGGGATTTGTCCTCTGCTAATTCGTCAAAATTGGCAAAATGCGTGCTTTGGAGAGCGTTTTTGTGTGTGTTTTATTTGCAATTTTTTTGCGATTAGAGCATCAGGGCATGGCAAGGTTTTCCCATTCGGTTCGTGTGCAAGAGTGGCGCGCATTCAGGGCTAGGGATTTTCCCCAGGACCCTGGGAATTATTGATGGATTTCTGAGCAAGGTCAAGTTTGCCTCGCCTGGCTATTAAATAACATCCAACAGGCTAATCCAACATCGTAGTCGTTTGCGGGTTACCGTTTCTTTTTATTCAATCCGGATCGACGACGGAAATATTGGAAATATTCGAAGAAAAAAAAACGCATTAAAAAGGTATGTCATCGAGAAAATTGGATGAATTGTGCTCGAACGCCAAACGTAAAATTCGGATGATGAAATGCTGTGCTTCAATATATATCTTCAAGAATTGCACACACACACAAAAACCAATTTGTTTACATCGATCTGTGGCTTGCAAATATGGCATCAAGCAGCTTCCCTGCTGGAAAGATCAGTATAATCGGTACAGTAGATATCGGTACACATAAACCGATCATGTACTGATATTAGTAAAAAAAATGTGGTGATATTACTGAACGTGCTGATATTTGTAGTCCCAAAACAACTATAATACTGATATCAGCAGTCCCAAAAAGCAGCACATATATATTGATATCAGTATAGAATCATACTGATACAGTGTATTAGTAGGGTATAATAATAATGATAATAATAATAATGCCTAAATTGGACTAAAAAAACAGTTCCTAATTTATTTTTTCTGGAAAATGGGGTTCGAAACAATTTTCTGCTATATACCTTTCTGGGAAACATTGTCCAGGTCTGTTTACTGAATTTGTTTCCCGTTTATACTTAACACGTTATATAGTTTTATAAATAATGTCTCACTTTTAAAGAAGAACGGTAGATTGCTTTGCTTCCATACTTGTAGGTGGCAGCACCGTAGGCATCACCATAGCCTGCAAATCACCAAGGTCAAAATCAGAAAATATGAAGAGTTTTGGTAACGTTATGATTAAAAGGTGATGACAGGTGAATAATTGTTAGGATGGCATGCCATCATCCGGGCAACTGGGGACGATAATTGCAGTTATTTCGCAAGTTGGTGATACGTATCAGAAGCCAGGGGATGCAGAAATTTAGATTGCAATTCGCAATGCACCGATGAAACTTGCTTCGTCACGGTCAGTATCAACTGACAAATTAGCTCTCATGGCTCGAGGGATTACCAATTGGTCAGGCGCAAATTACATTTCAGTGAAAGGTCCTGTGTTAACGCCTGCTTGACCACTGAGCGACTATCTGTTGCAGTTTCAGTCCTATTTTATGTACATTACTATTATTTGTTTACTATGCCTTACTTTGACTAGTCAGGGGAGGTTCACTGACGTTTTGACACCCTACCCCCCTCTAGTCTGCTCAAAAATAGAATATACTGAGCCAAAACCAATCATAGATATTCAGCTGATAGATTATGCCTTCCAGCAAAGAGAAAGCAATGGTGATACCCAAGGAATGGAATATGAGTCATGTGAAAGGAAAGATTAATCGCAAAATAGGCTCCTTCATTCTATTGGTCCATTTGAATTCCCTGTATATATTCTAGTTTTGAACAGATTATAATACATGATAGCAATTAATGTATTTGTACAGAAATCATTCCATTTTTACTATAAAACAGGCCAAAAACTGAATATATTTCGCCATGTTATGTGGACGCCACGAATTACGAGCTGTTTTCATGCTACGTTAATTGAGGATTAACAAACTCATTTCAGCGTGTTATCCAGACCTCGGTAATGGTCGTTTCAGTGGTCGTAATCCGCCACTGACCAATTGATAATCGTAAGCCTATTTGACTTAATTAATGGCACAGACTGCTTTATCACGCAATATACAACCATCTGACATTAGTGAACATTTCGTTAAGAACGAAAGGTGCATCCAGTTTTTATTATTATTTGTTGGACATCAGACTCCATGGTACATACCAAAAGTGTCTAAGTTAAAGAGTTTCACAGGATTTGCAAACTTGGGTGGAAACAGTGTGCATACACAGGGTATATGGCCATGCAAATCATATAATGTCCCATATATGGCCATACATGTCAATTTCCATATATTCAACTAAACAAATACATGCACATGTATTAAAGGTTACGGTCTTACATGTTAATGCATTCAACTATATGCTGATATGTCTCATATGAGTGTATAATTTTTCTACCCAGGTAGGTATGTTTTCACCATTTGTTTGTTAAATGATGTTGTCGGATAACACCGATACAAATCCCCCATTTCGCCTTTAAAATACCCCCAATCGAAAAACAAATTAGTTTGTGCAAATCCTGGGATAATGGGCTTTAAATAGACCTTTCGGAAGTTCATCCCATTTTAATGGTGTTTCCAAAAAAAAGGGATCTATTCCTTGATGGATAGGGTTTACGTATTATCTGGATATGCGTCATGGAGTGAATATTGGACATAAAATTACTATTTCTATTCTGATGGATTCTATTTGTGACGTCACATTTTTGCTAAGCATGATTAATTTATATCGTCCGGCAAGTTTCACTCGTCTTTATATTGATCATTTTATACACGGAGCCCAAAGATATTATTTTTTATTTTAATTATTTTGAGTGATTTTAATGTCTAATTTATGTTTAAATTAAAACAATTTTGCTACATTTTCTTCCTACGCAGTACACTGCATGTGATGGTTAGTTTAATCTCAACTTCAAATGTTGCGTTTGATAAACACATGTTAACAGTTCACGTTTTTGGTACCAACAAATTTTATCTAATGGATTTTCTATTTTTATTGAGATGACTTGTATACTGTACATGTATGACAAAATATAGAAAATATTTTTTTCATGCTGTATACAACTTTATAACCACCTGCATGTAATAATGTGGGTACATAGATTCACATGGGGGGGG
>JAQIXS010000462.1:0-46441 GCA_034700785.1 Rossiulus vilnensis | reverse complement strand
TTTCACGAAAGAAGTAATCCCTTTAAGGATAAATTAAAAAAAACACCTTTAAATGATTGCGTTGATTATAGATAAAACTAAAAAAATATTGTAGGAAAAGAATGAACGAAAAAAATGCATCATGTGACTCATTTGTTGACATTTGAGTACTTAATTGAACTGAACTTAATTTCAACATATACGTTTTATTTACACTATTTCTAATTGTTTTTTTAAAATTGATTTCTAAATACAACTATGTCTACTATTTGTTTTATTAACGGACGGACAAAACGAACAAAACGGAAGTGACGACACACGAACGGAAATTACCTTCGTTTGTTTTCATGTTAACTAGCATCCTTTTTTATTGTAATATTTTTTTCTATATTCCTATTGTTTTGTCCACTCTATAAACAGTGGGGCCTTCGTGATCTTTGGTTAAAGAAAGGGGCATCAGGAGTACTTGAGAGGGAGCTGTTGACCAACAAAAAAAATAAGCAATCTATAAGTATGGACGTTCGAATGGAACCATTGGACGCCATCTTGTTGTAAGATGCACATTAAATGATGATTTTTTAAACCAAAATAATTAAAATTTAGTATAGAAATGGTATTAGAAACGATTAATTAAAATATACCTAATCTCATTTATGGTATTAGACGTTTTTAAATTTTTAGATTATCACATTAATATTTTAAGATGTTTTTTTTTTCATATGAAATTTTGCCTAAATTTCCCACAACAAAATGCCGCTTGAGTTGCGTGTTAATATTTAGGTGAAAATACATGTATTAGTTGGCAAAGAAGATTTTTTCTTCTAACATTTATTTTTTTAAAAACAAATTTCAAAAAACAGTTGCAGTTAGAGCCTTCAATAAGAAGTTATTTTAAATAAAATGACTCGTTTTTTTTTGCATTTTGTAATTTGAATGTGTTAATCTGAATGTTTTTTAGTTTTATTTTTGCAAAAATCTACTTTGCGAACACGTGTCTACGAACATACAATGCGAACGTGTGACATAGATTGAGTGCGAGTGTAGTGTTATTATAAGAGCTAATGCGAGGCTAGGAAACCATTTGTGTCAAAATAAGAGGTTGCACCAACTCCCTATAAGCTTAATCGTCGATTAACTCACGAATATTCGCAACGAGCGATAATCACGGGAGGCTTAATGGCGCTTTCGAGACGGCGCACCAGACCCGGTGTCTATTGGAGACCGATCGAAACGCCCGTGTTTAGGAACGTATATGTACTTAATGATATGGATTCTCATTGTTACAATTTCTCATTATTTGCGATTCTATGTCGCAATTCGAAGGACTGAAAAGAGAAGACGAACAGGAAATCTTACGGGACTACTTCCGGTTGCTGTCTGCCAAATTGAAATAAGAAAAAAAGCTCTTTCCATATTAAAAAAAGGATTAAAAACACATCGCTTTCATTCCATCTCTTCCAGTCGAATTGTGAAACCTGACTGCTAAGGAATCCAAACTGGTTAATTAAAAATTAGTTATCACAATCTAAATTAATCAATAACTTGAGGGAAGTGCTAAGTTAGGATTGATCTTACAATTCCTTTCCAATTTCCTTACATTTATCTTGTTTTTTATTAAAATTTTCTTTCCATCATCTTCATTTAACGGTACCCAGTATTTATTTTTTCGAAAAGCATTTCTATTTCATTTTTAAAATTTTATTACTGATTTCTTGAAACTACTTCATTTCTTAAATATTGTTTACCGATTTCCTAAAATTTTATTTTATACGAATATGTTTTATAGCCGGGCAGGGCTTTTTGTTTTTGTTTTGTTGCAGTTAAAAGTTAGTCGTTTCATTTTAAATTACTGATTTGGAAATTGATCAGAATTATAAATTTAAATTTTATCCTACAATTCAATAGAAATTACGTAATATGTTTGCAACTATTTGCAATACTTATAATTGAAATTTTTACGCTCAAATTGAACAATCCATATTCATCGTAATTAAAATCATTAAACATTTTCAAATTTTGGATAGGCTATTTCTTGAAAAAGACAAATTTTATTTTATAACGTTACACATAGTGTTGCAATTTCTGAAGTTCTCCTTCGAGCGTTTGCTTTGAATTCGATCAACCAAATGTCTTAACTATACTTAAGTTTCGAGACGGTCGTTTAACATTTTCATCCGAAAAAAACTATCAATTGCAAATTCAAGTTTCCTCGAAATCTGAATTTCGTCTGAAATCAAATTTCCTGAAATTTGCTTAACTCTCGACAAGGTGTCGATAAAACCTAGCAATAAAATCTGCAATAAAAGCGACTAGCGGACAATTTCCACGAAATGTAGGAATTAGTTACGCGTCAGGAAAACGCCGAAATCACTGATATGAAGACAGAAAAGACTTAACTTTGACTTAACATTTGACATTATTCAAACCATATACAACGTATTTCCAGACCTATTTATAAAGACAAGTCTGAGACATGTTGAAAGTGTTGCATATTTACATGTTTTAGACATACCGTACATGTTTATGAAATGTTGGAATATTCCATAATATGTATCATAAATGACTGCATTATGCATAAGCAAGTAACATGTTGCAAACAACAATGCCCGATCATTTCATCATTACAATTGCAGCTTGTCTTAAACACGTAAATATGGCGGTTTTTGGCATACGTTTACGTTGGTTGTTTTCTCATAAGGGGATGAATTATTTAAGGCGCTAAGGTTCTCCATACCGTAATTACGAGTGATACTAATCAACGCGCCCTAATAGGGGTGTGCTAGATACCAAAGCCGACAGATATTAATCTATCTTCTGCCTCGCTGCCGCGCTGTATTTAACTGCGCGTAATTGCGCGATGAAGACAGAAATAATAAAGATAATGTTAAGCCAAATGTCGGCTTATAAATTAATTATTGATGCAATTGACAGTTTCACAGCCTTTATGAAACGGCCCTGTCACGATGGCAGGCAAACACGCATTGCTGGCAAGCTATGCCGAACTGTCTATTTCCAGGGGCAGCAGCTTCACAGGTTCAGTCATCATATTGGGTTCGTACTAAAATTTGCAAGAACATTTCCATGACCAACGTGAGTAAATTTTCCTGGCTTTTCAAAATAAATTCTGTAACTAAAACAAACAGTCTGTACTTAAATACAATACTGTTTAATCAAGGAAGCAGTGGATTGGAATTTTGTCATAAAAACCAATACAAATCAGGTAGCAAAATGCCATTTCCTTAGCCTTCAGAGCACTTCCTTTAGAGGCAGTATGGCATGAATTAAGTGCTGGAGCATATTCAAAAAAAATCTTCCGAATTTTCTCTGAATTTCTTGCAAAAACAGACTTCTGCAGGCTATCTTGACCATTTTTTTCTTATCCCTAGCTTTCCAGGTGCGAAATAATCGTGATCTTTCCTTTACTTTCCGGATAGGTACAATCCCAACGTAATAATGAACCTCCATTTTGAAGTACTGTACATTGAAATCAATTTTTTGGGATTAATAAACCGTTTTAATTTGTAATGTTAAATAGCAGTAAATTAACTAATTGAATTGCGAATGTTTGACGGTTTCCTAGCCTTTATGTAGTGTCCCTGCCCCATTTGGCAGGCAATCACGCAATGCTCGCAAACCAGCATCGAATGCTCACATAAAGGGGCAGCAGTTGTACAGGGTGGGCCAAATGGTTTTAATTGGACAGTTATTTTGTGGCACATTAGGAATGTAACCGTATTTAAGAAGCCATTTCTGAAGAACTTTATCATTTTCAAGTTCTCGTAACATAACCAAAGATCGTGTTACAGAATTTACGGACGACTAAATTTTGCCCCAACCTGCTAACGAGTGAAACTATAGTTTTAGTGTGTATGCGTGTACAGGGTATCCAAAAAGTCTGGATTAATCGTAAAAAATGACATTGCGCTACTGATGTCAGATGATACGGTCCGGTCTTTTAGGTCACCCTTGCAATTTGGACTGTGGACAAATATTGATGGAAAACGGACAACGGACATGAGAGAGATAGAGAGTGACCGTAGCTACGCCGTTGTACTGACCAGTGCTAGAAGGCGGTGGTTGCAACAGTGCCGTAGCTGGTGGAGGCTGTGCTGGTGCATTGTGGGAAGCAGTGTCCACTCCCCCCCTGGCGGGCGTGTTCGGATTCGAGCCGAGATCTATGAGTTTGGGTGGGGGTTTTTCGACATACGTTTGAGGTCTGGACGTGCTTACGTTCCTTGGTAAAGAGTCCTCTTTGTCTGAGTGATTTAGCATCAGCATGGGAATCGTCTCTTCTCCGTTACCTAAAGCATAAAAATATAAACAGCCAAGAAAGAAAAAAGAATCGAACGAAAAAAATGACCGAAACAAAAAGAGAAATCTGAGGTGCCTATAAAAAATAAATCAAGCGATGAATTGCGTGCTGCAACTGAAGACGGACGTCAGATGGACGCACAATTCAGTTGCACAACTAAAACTAATGTCCATTAACCACTGACTAATTTTTGGACATTTTAAATACATTATGTGATTATCTAGATGTTTTTACAATAGCTTCCAGATATTTCATGACCATTCATTTTCGAGGATGTTAAAAGATTTAAAAATTATGGACTTTCAAAGACTTTCAAAAATTTTTAAGGTCACTTAATGTTTCAAAAGTTTTATGAGACAACTGTTGGGTTTCCATCTCAGTGTGACGTATCCGCTTATTACTCAAAATGCACCAAATGCGAGGCAGTAGATCGATTAACCAGGGGAAACAAACATGACAAGATTAAATAATCGACCTAATTAGCCATGGACTTTGTAGAAATTAATTTAAGAACATTCCCAAATTATTAAATCCATCCCTGAAGCAAAGATTTGCAAATGTTTCTGATTGAAACCACTTGAAATTCATCGCCAGAGTCTGATATTTCATTGTTAAAGGTGCGATACTAGTTATTGGAATAATTATTTTCTCTAAAAATCGTTATAATTTTGTGAATCGATTATAACTATCTTCTGGAATTGTTTTACATTTTTCATTATTAATTGTACATGTATAATTTCTCTTTCTTTATCAGAATTTTCAATTGATTAATTTGTATAAAAATGTCATTTCTATTTTGTGAATTGAATACGATTCATTTTTTTTTGTAAATTATCTATAATTTTGTTTCTGATTTCATTTAAAAAAACCACTCATGAAGAGGAGAAGCAAGAGGCCCGGATCCCCCTGGATCAGTTTCTGGGCTAAAATTTGTGCAAAAAAAAATGAAAAAAATGCTGATATTGTCGATATCGAGCGTCTTTTGGCTTCGCTATAAATTCCTATTTTTCGGCGAATATAAATGGATTCTCAATCGATAATAACAATATCAGACTGAGAGGAAGAACCGGAAGCGACTCTGAGGCCCCCAAGCGATCGTCTTCTCACGAAACTACTCAAGTCGTGCAATTAAAGATTATGAAAGTACGCATTGAAAAGACGCAATCAAGAAATTAGAAATGAGATAAAAGACAAGACGAATTTCCAAATATCGAAAATTTAAATGAGAGAAAAATAAAACCATGCAAGAATTTAATTGGCTCGGATCCTATTTCGACGAAAGTCTAGTCTTCAGATTCAACGGAATCTAAAATTAGCAACTAAAAATATCCTCAATTTCCTTCCGGGAAACAAGGATGCATAAATGTCAAAGGTCCAAGGTCGAAAGGCCCACAGAACTGACATCAGTGGTGATTTCAGAACATTAAATTTAGTAAACAAAGGAACGCCTGATGTGCGAGCGTTTAACAAATGTTAACAACAAAAAATTACACAAAAAAATGATAATGGATTTTAAGTGTATTATCTTTGAAATGTTTTTTTAAGTTTTCAATAACAAAGGCACTGCCAATAGCATTATGTTTTTGTCGAAAACTTGATAATCAACAGAACACTTTAGTGAATTTTTTGGGGAATTATTTTGAAAAATTACGATAACGCCACAGGCAAAACGTTTTTGCCTGGCGTGGATTTTAATCCATCTAAAATGCCCTTAAAATATAACATGTACATGAATAAAAATATATTTTTGGCGAATCATCCTCAGATGTTTTTCAACAAATATTAATAACAAATTTTAATCCAATATTAATCCATTGGACTTTTGCTAAAGAATATTTCGTAAACATTTCTAATAATGGGAACGTAATACGGGGCAGTTTAGAAAACCTAAGAGACTCGTAATGTACATTTTATTGGACATTTATAAAGTGATTTTCAGAAAAAAACGTCTGGTCATGGTAAGGCCATCTAAGTAATGCTTAGAAAAACTTGAGTGACATCTTTAAGAAATTCCTAATGAAGAAAACGTCAAACGTGAATCATAGTCCACCAATAAATACATTTTAGTTGGCATTTCCTAAGACATCCTTCTGATGAAGGAAAAATGTTTTTGTAAAAGAGGTATGTTTTTCACCTATAGGTAACCAATAAACCATTCTAGTAGATTTTATTAGATTTTCAGTAACATTTCAAGAACGAAAAAGCTGCTCAAGTACTCTTTCTATAGAAAACCGGTTGACTAATGACTTTCATTTAACTTTCCTTAAGATTTTACAAACTA
Source organism: Rossiulus vilnensis (assembly GCA_034700785.1). Classification (NCBI taxonomy): domain Eukaryota; kingdom Metazoa; phylum Arthropoda; class Diplopoda; order Julida; family Julidae; genus Rossiulus; species Rossiulus vilnensis. The sequence goes on along the minus strand of JAQIXS010000462.1, from coordinate 39,869 downwards.
TTTCCAAACGTTGAAAACGTCTTATTGGTAATTTTCAGGAAAAAAACCCCAGACGAGCAACAATAAATTTTCGCTTAACTTAAGGCCGGTTGCACCATTGTAGGTTCAATGAAAGTTTAGATAACCTGGGGTTACCTACAACCACAAGTTAACCTTAGGATTAATAGGTTTTCTTGCATAATAGGTATTTTTAACACAAGGTATAGTAAACATGAAGATAACCTGTTGCAGCTAGGAATTCTGGTAAAATGCTTTATATTACACACTTTGGATTAACCCTGTCTATTAGCTGAGTTAACATTCCTCGTTGTTAACTGCTAACCTGCTGTGGTGCAATGTTTTTCCTTAGCTAACTAGAGGTTTACCTTGGATTTTGTTGAAATTTTGAAGGTGCAACCGGCCCTTAAAAAGGATATTTTCAAAACAACTTCCACGACACGAGCTTCTAATGGCATGATCACATTTAAAGTTAGTTATTAGGAAAAACCTAGTTCAGAAACCACAAATTACTATCGCCCGAACCCAAATTCAGGAATCCTGTACCTTATCCCTAACTCACATCCTTGCTCTTTCTACTTACCCATTTTGGGCATTTTAAAAAAAACTACTTCCCAATCTAGGGAACGTCCCATCAGAAGTTTTTAGAAAACCCAGATGAGCAAGAATGAATTTTAGCCTGACTCAAAAAGACACTTTTTAAAAAACTACTTCCAATGACACGAACACCTTTAGAGTTACTTATTATAAAACGATCCCGGATCAGAAAGCAGGGATTACCACCCCACCCTCACCCCATTCCTTCCAACTTACCCATTTTGGGCCCCATCAGATCCTTGGGGTGGTTCTGCTTGATGGCGTTCATGCGCCTGGTCTGGGCGACGACCGAGGCGGCAGCGGCTGCAGCCCCCTGGGGTCCCCCGGGGGTGGAGGCCTGTCCCGGAGGCCCCGGCCCCAGCCCCGCCCGTGGCCCCCTGGGTTGCTCCACGGGCAGCACCCTTCTTCGCTTCTTGGGCAGCTTCGCCCTGGCCTGCGTGTGCGAGTAGTACATGGCGAAGTTGGAGACGATGACGGGAACCGGAAGTGCGATGGTGAGCACCCCTGCCAGCGCGCACAGCGCCCCCACGAACATGCCGATGTATGTCTTGGGCGCCATGTCGCCGTAGCCCACGGTGGTCATGGTGACCAGCGCCCACCAGAGTCCCAGGGGGATGGAGTTGAAGTCGTTGGTGGGGTTGTTCTGGATGCGTTCGGCGTAGTACACCAGGCTGGCGAAGATGACGATGCCCAGCACCAGGAAGAAGACCAGCAGGGATAGCTCTTTGGCGCTGGCCCTGAACGTCTGGATGAGGATCTTCAGGCCCGGGGAGTGCCTGGTGAGCTTGAAGAGCCGCATGATGCGGATGATGCTGAAGAACTCAAGGATGTCGGCGTTCTCCAGGTGCGAGGCGAACCTCTGCAGGCACAGGTCCAGGTAGAAGGAGAGGGTGGCGATGAAGTCGATGAAGTTCACTGGCGCCCTGCAGAACTCGAATTTGGAGGGCGTGGCGATGAAGCGGATGGTGATCTCGATGGTGAACCAGGCGTTGCACACGCACTCCACGTAGAAGAAGGCTTCGTGAGCGTTCGTCTGCACCTTGTTCAGCGTCCACGCCGACGTGTTCCACGACGTCCGCACCGTGTCGTTGCGGATGTGAGGAACGCGCATGTCCGGGTGCGTCTTCAGGCAGAACGACAGGATGGACACGCAGATGAAGAACACGGACGCGATGCCGATGGCCTGTGTTTGGCAAATTAAAAAGGGAAGAAAAAGAACGATGAGTGAAAGAAAATATAAGAGGAAAGATGTGGATATGGAGGGAAATGGATGAGGTCTTATCAAGAATGGACGACGTCTGATCGAGAATAAAAGGGACGATGTCTACAGGGATGACATATCAAAACTGAACGACGGACACCATACAGATAATCTGTTTGGGAAGCTTACAACAACAAAATGAACAATGAACACGGACGTAATAGAAGATGCCAATGGCCTGTTGAGCAGAATTAGAAAGAATAAAGAACAGTGAGTGATCAAAGAGCAGCGATTGACACTATCCTGATGGCCTGTTTTTGAAATGCAAGAACAAAGAAAACAACAAACAAAGGCGTAAATATGGTAGTAAATAAGAAGTTCTACAGGGATGAACACGCTAATGAAGATAACAAACGCAATATCTTGTTGAAAGAACAAAGAACAATGAGGAAAGAGCAAAGATGAACGCTATGCCAATGGCCTTGGTGGCGAAATAAGAAGGAAGAAAGAACTATGTTCAAAGACGTAAATTACACATAAATATAAATTCGTTTAAATACAGTGAAACCTGTCAAATTGATTACCTTGCTATTTAGACCAGTCGTTCCAATATTTTGGGTGGTCAATATAGACAGGTTACACTGTACTTCAAACGTTGCCGGCCGTCCTTATTCAATATTTAAAACCGAAACCGATTCAAGATGCAAAATCTGTGCTGTAGCAGCGCATCGAGTATATCAATGCCATGACATGTAGGCCAGGTCAAGACATACGTATGACTTATCAATGGCAAGTACGACCATCACCAATTATAAAAGAAACCTTGAGATGAAGATCCGTTAGTGATAATGTGAAAGAGGAAGAACGTTATTGACTTGAAATTACGACAATGTTTAGTCCTTAGTTCCTAGTAATAAACACGTTTTAATTTGGCTACAATTACTAAGTATCATCTGGACCAGTGGTGTCACCCAGGGATGGGAAAAAGATATCGTTCCAATTTTTTTAAGGACAACCATTTATGGACGACCCCGAAGGACATCGAGTGGCGTACAATACATGTGCATGCATCGATGTGGTTTTCTCTGTCGTTGTCAAGCACTTTTCCAACACCATCTCCTCGAAATAATCCTCCTCCCAACCCCATTCGCGATCCTTTGACATTTGGCAGTCAGGAGTGTTTTTCTTTTCTGAAGAGCACTTCCGGTCGCCTACTAAAAGGTGCTCGACTTAAAGACGAGTCGATCGGCCTTTCGTCGCGAGTGCCCTTCATCCCCTAAACGACCTTCAAACGCCCTTGACTCTGGTGTCCGCCATCTTGGTTTCGGCGCCGGATTTTTGACGTCAAACACCAGCAATGTAAAATCAATGACTTATCAAGGGCTTTTAAAAATCCTCCAAGTTAAAGCGCTTTCAGGAAATTGGTCAATTCGAAAAAGGGCTCTTTTTAATATTTGCAATAGTTTTAATTAATAATAATAATAATAAAACGGTTTATTCTATCACTAATATATTCTGATCCTAATATCAATTTCGTATTTTCATATTAATCAATATAATAAATCATTTGAACACATGTTATGACGTCAATTTAAATCGATGCTTTTTCAAAAAATACCTTACCGATCCAAATTTCAATTGACAATTTTTCAATGACTTTTTAGACCTCGGTTATAATAATCTAAATTTCAATCGATGCTAATATGACTTAACGGACCTAAATTCGAATGTTTGTCTTTACAAACGCTTCACATGCCTGGATTTAATCGATGACGTTTCCCAAGAATCAATGACTTTTAATGACCCGTACACCGCCCGTGGCAATACAAAAGTCAGGCGGAAGTCTGCCATCTTATGGACGTAACCATTTTGAAATCGAGGGAAAGGTAAAAATGGAAATGTCAGAAAACTGAAAATCCCAAAGGTCTTTTGAAGAAGAAGAAGAAGTAGAAGCAGCAGCAGTCAGTTTTGACAGAAGCAACAAGAAGAAGAGCTGCTAAACAAGTGGCCACAACAAGAAGCGGAAGTGAGAGCTAGCCGCAAATCCGTTTTGCGGCGAAAAATCGATTTTCCGGCTCCGTTTGATCGAGCGTCGCGTCGGCAGCGCCCTCTGGCGGTCCAAGGAGGGTCCTCCGAAAAGTAAGGCCAGAAGAGGTCATTCGACATGGTCAAAAAAAAGCTACTTGAACACAGAAAACGTCTTAAGCTTATGTCATGATGTCACCCAATACGAAATTGAAATGCATCATCACCAAACAACACGTCAGAAAATGCACACCAACGAAGTCATTGAAAAATCAAAAATACAAATTTACTTCACTGTTCTTGCAGAAAGTCCTTGCAACGTCAACGACTAAATTAAGGTAATTAAAGTCATTGAAAACTTAGTGAGTAAAAGTTAGATAACTTTAGTCCTCGTAATGTCATTGACTAAAACTGGCCGTGTGGAAAAATTACATAGCGGCCTTGTAAGGGCATATATAACTATTTTGCATGCAATATATTTTGAAATACATACAAGATATTTATAAACATATTTTATAGTTTTTATACAATAGTATTATCAAGTTTCGTAAATATTTAAGTTTTTATAATAGTTTAACATAAATGTCAAAATACATTTTGAAGTGTATTGCATGCAATATAATTTCAGATATATTGCATAATATACCAAAAGTCCCATTAAAGGGTGAATTTTTTCAGAATATTTTGTCACATATTATCTTATACTATATTTTGAAATACATCCCAATATCGTGCGGGCATAAAACCCCTGAAAATTCAGTTTGATTTGGTTTTGGTGGAAAACAACGATCGAGTATTATTCCGATATGAGGTCCAAAGACTTCACCCAGGCTACATAAGGGGCTGGGTTCAAGACCCTAAACAAAAGGCGAAGAACCCTAAACATTTGAAGAATCTTTCAGTTTCCCTGACTCACAGTACAGACATTGCTGGCCCCTCCCTCTTTTTCCCCAAGCTTCTTCCTGAAAATCGTAACCAATTTCCGGTGCCCTTAAAACCCTCGAAACCCCCTTGGTCGTTCCACAGGTCTCTCGTAGTGGTTTTTCTGGGCTTCTTTTGCGCCTCGATGCTTTTTCTCAAATTAAATTTCTCGCTGCTGGCAAATTTTTTTCTCCTCCTGTTGCCAGCAACATTTTGATTAAAAGCTAATCCGATTAATGGACGTTAATTGAAAAGCGTTCGGATAAACGGTGCTTTGTTTTGCTTTTTACGGGACCTAAATTTAGCCGAAGCAAAGCAATTTTATTCGATTACTTAAAAATGTGGCCCCTTAGATGGAAGAGGGCCTTCTTCGTTAAAGACGATAACCTATTCCGTCAATCATAATCCTAACCAGGCATCCAATCAGGTGATCTCCGAGTGACGGGAACGTTCAAACTTTTTCTTAATTATAAAACTGTTGACCAATACATCTTATAAGCTGGAAACATTTTTTTTTTATGTTTGCATACTACTTAATAAAATACGAAGGCGTTATTTCAGAGAAACTAGCATTTTCTAAAACATTAGTATATTCCGAATATACGTGCCAAAAAATGCAAAAAAAGAACGTTACTCAAGAGAAAATGGTATGTGTTAATTATAAAAAATATCCAAAACATGCTAAATATTCTAAAATATTGTGTCTCAGTCGTTCTAAAAAGAAATTTAGAATGTGTTCCATTGAAAATGGCATGTGTTCATTATAACGCATTCAAAACATGCTAAAATATTTCAATTGTGTATTAGTGGTGTTAAAAAGCAATTTAGAACGTGTTCCACGCTTATTTGCCTAAGACATCATGGAATACTCCAAAATTTACGTCACTAAGGAACGCTATAACATTCCAAATTATACGGATAGTACGAAAACACGCCCGAATGTTTTCTAGCACGTTTTCACAATGACTTTTCTCAGTCGTGCTAAAATATACCAAATAAAATACGATAGAAAGTTACAAAAAAAATCCGAATACTATTTGCTAAATACCAAGTAGATCGAATTGAAAAAAACATTATTGGAAAGATAAAAGTAAGCAACATCGATTTTCATGAAATTTATATCCACACATTTTTTGCATGCCTTGTAGCAATTTGTTTGCCAAAATTATGTAAACAATATCAAAATTATAATATAACGGGGTTGTTTTTTCCTCAATGTTATTTTAATGTTTTATTACCTCTGAAAAAACTGTGCATGTTTACATTCCAGCTCAGCAAGTTTTTTTATCTACAGTAAATGATAACACAAAAAACCCTTGTATAAACATTATTTCTTTCTTAATTTGTTTTATTTAGAAAATTTTGAATAATTTTTACGTTGTACGTCGTCGTAAATTTAACAACGCTTTACTTCGAATTGTTTTTATTTTACTTTTTTAGTTCGCCAAATTTAAAAGAGGAAACGAAACGTTTGCTCGTCATATTACAGAAATTTGAATAATTTGAACATAATTTGTAAAATCTCATTTGTAAAGCAAATTTGATCAAGTTTACAAACTTTTAGAATTTGAATATGATAAACTCATTCAATTCGGCATACTTGTTTCAGCAATGATATGCGATGTGGTAAGGGGTACCTTTCATGTTATGGTCATCAACCAACAAAGACAACATCCAAAGACCAAGCAAAGATGAAGGACGTTTTTCAGGGTTCCCACAGCTTTAGTCAAACAAAATCCTCTGACTTTCCCAGATTTTACAGGTCCGGGTGAAAACCTTGGCATTTACCTTCTTCGAGTTAAAAATGAAGGCCTTCTTGAAAAGACGCCATGAGTTGTGCATGATTCTTGTCTCTTAACAAGTTTCTGTTCCTATCTTCCACGTTTTTGACCATTAATCATAAAGATCAAGCAAGGATGAAGGACGTTTTTATCTTGTTTTTACTTTTCCAGATAAGAACCTTGATATTTACCTTGTCCGATATAAAAAATAGGACTACTCGAAGAGGGACCATATCTTGGGCATGATCCTTGGTCTCTCACCATACCTACCTTCTCTTCCTGTTCCTCCAATCCCAATGCCTGATCACCAACCAACACAGACAACATCCAAAGACCAATCAAGGCTAAAAGAAAACATTTTTTGCTCTCACCTTGGCCGAGCTGGATGAGTAGGGCTCGTCAAAGAGTGACCAAATCTTGGGCTTGAGCCTCTGCCACCAAGAGAGGTTTCCGCTGAGGTAGTCCTCCTCCATGCCGAATTTCCTGGCTATCTCTTCGTCGCTGGGCTTCTCCGTGTCCAGATCCAGCCGGTCAAGGACGGCCAAGGTCTCCTGGGTATCCCTGTGCGAGGTGTAGGTCATCCAGCAGCAGGGCTCCACTTGGTTGGAGTCCAAGCCCCAGAACTCGAGCTCCTCCTCGAAGAGCGGTCCGCACACGTCCGTGGGGTAGTGCAGTTTCCCCGTGCGGTAGTAGTTGAGGATTTGTCCGAAGACCCCCGGATGCCGATCGAAGAAGTACTCGTTGAGCACGGGGTCGTAGTTGGCCAGAGCCTCGGTCAGCCTGGACAGTCGGGTGGCCGGAATCTTCTTCAGCGTGGCCTTGTACGTCTCGTGACGGATGCCGCCCACGTTGAGCACCACGCGGTTCTCGGCGTCCAAATTCATCGCTCGGCCACAGGTGGCGCCACGCACCCCCTGGCTGCGGCGGGGGCGCCCTCTAGCGTGGCCTCCTCCTCATCGGCGATTGGCTCCCTCGGCCGGCTGACGTCATAACGGGCAGCGTCTGCCAAAGAACAAGGAGAACAGTCAGCTTGTTTCAGAACTTCAGGCTACCACAAAATGGCAAACATGACAACGTTCAGGAATTCCCAAAAAATATGGCCAAAAGGACCCATTTTTGGGGGGAATTCCTGAGTGTTGTTACGGGCACCCATAATAACGCTCAGGTATTTTTAAAAAAAAATATGATTAAAGATTAAGGAGAAGGAGAATCTAGAGTCAGATCGTTTCAGAATTTCAAGCTACAACAAAATGGCGTTTAGGAATATCCGTGAGATTCGATTATATACGTACACCCTGCGAGAATACCCAGCGCCATCTACGTCAAAATGATCAGTCCTTTTATGCTTGTTTGTTGGTTTACTGAAGGTTATTAAAACGACCACCAGCCACATGCAGGTCATGAACAATAGCTTATGGCGCAAAAGAAGCCGGTTAATCCGCGCCCCGGTTAATCGATACTCCTATGCATTAATGCTGCCCTCTTCGACCGCTGGTCAGCGTCCACTAAATCGACCTCTCGGACAACAATCAATAGCTGCTATTGTTTTATGATCGTCTCCTTATAACAACGTCTTCTACTGACGGCCACCATCTTAGCTCAGAAAAAAATGGCTATCAATAGCCGTTGGTCAATCCTTGCCACCGCAAAAAAATGCATCGCATCAACAACAAAAAAACCTTTTTCACATTCGTCAATGTAAGATTTATCCAGAGGACGTTTAAGTCTCGAGTAACAAGACCAAAAAAAATGAGGATGTGAGTGAAATTAATCTTGACCAACGACCAAACTCCATATTGTCAACACGCGTACTGAAATGCTTTTCTTTTGATAACACAAAGAGCTGTCAAGAAGATAATAAAACAAGTGTAAAAATACCTCTTCAGAAAACAGTCTACTTATCATGGTGTTTACACAATATGGTAATACAAAATCATTGATTTTTTAAAGACCTTAACTTTTTTGATAACATGGTTTCTATTAGTCCTGCTTAGTGAAACAAAAAAGTACACGTATATTGAGTATTATTTATATTTATTTAAAAACGACTAATGTATATGTCTTTTATGCATTTTACATATATTAGAAAACATCAAATGAAGTTCTTTCAGGCATTTTCCTAAACTGTTTTATTAATAATCCTACACTTATGACTTAAAATAGCATTGACTAGTGAAACAAGATAAGAAACATGCATATTTTGCATTATTTATAATGGAGGTTGTTTTATTTATTATTTTTTTTTGAAAAATTGCAAATTAATTATTTACATGTTTTCAGTGCATTTTGCCTTTTACTTTTTTAACAGAATTAAGTATAGATAACTAAAAAAAACCTTGGCTGTGAGATAATATTTTTGAAAAGCATTTTAGAATTTTATTTCAAATTTTATTATGACAAATAAGGAAGATATATTTCCAAGAATATCTAATATGTACGCAGGAAAACTACATGCATATTAATTAGAATACAACATGTAAAATTTCTATATTATTGAGCCATTTCTGGTAATGTTACACAAAATTCATATGCAATTCACGGTGTGGATAAACAGCTAGCACGTTTAATCTTTAAAATGTTGGTGTATTTAGGTTTAACTGCGTAGCACTGAAGCCCACAATAAAAAATTAATGGAGACGACAAGACGCCGCCATCTTGAATTGGGTGGATTTCATTTCAACGAGCACATTAAGGGATGGCAAACGTTTCACATTGTTTGCATACGACTTAATGCATTATGCTCGAGTGCTTAGAAGGAATAATAAGCATTATTAAGTCGAGAAAAGCACGGCTTACATTTAGACTGAGTGTGGACCCAACGTCCATAATATTGACCAATGACACTTAACGCCAAGCAGGCCCTTTTGTGACGCACTTCCGTCATTAATGCACGCCACACACGCCCAGGGTCAATGCCTTTTCGAAAATACAATTGTACACTGTGATACGCCTGCAAAATTCAGAGTGTGCCAAATATACACAACATACAAATAAAATTAATCGTACGATTTAGATGCCAATTTGTTCCAGACACTTAGCACGCAATGTTAGATCCTGTGCTACAAAGGAAATTTACGCAGTAAGTCACTTGAGCAAAACTCCCAAAAAGCCAACAACGCATAGTCTGATGAAATTTGAATTATTGTTATGCTATATCTTCTCCTCTTTGGAAATTATAATTTGTAAAACCTGAAGAGGAGTTGAGTGTGAACTCGAAACGTTGCTTTAAATAAAAACAATACATCGGATCATACATTTTTTTTGAAGAATTATTATTATTATGTACCAGTATTGAAATAATTTGGACTAATTTCATAAACACTTTCGTATAATTTTAGTTTAGTTCATTTCTGCAGGGCAAATGGTTACTATGCAGATCATTCGAAAGTTTTTATTAGCAAAATTGTTTAGACATGAAATTTTGAAGAAAAAAAACATTGATGAGTAAACATATCAAAAATTCCTAAAGAAAGCATCTGTTGAAGGCTATTGATACCGTTTCTAGATTTGTGGGCACATCATCAGTTATAAATCTAAAATAAACCGGAAATCTTGCCATTGGGTCATCATTTAAAAAACATGCAGCTAAACTATTAATCATTTATCTATAAATTTAAGTTTTATTAAGGTATCGAATAGAATATAATTAAATATTCATCTTGCACACTGTAGGATATGCTTGACCACTTGACTGCCAATCCCTTCTTTGATAAGCATGAGTAGTTTGTAGTAATGGGTGGAAACTCTTCAAACAGGTGGTATATGCTAATGGCAAGCCTACAAGGGTTTTTGACTACCTAATTCCTGCTAGTTGCTTCCCAGAAGCGTCTCATGGTGATGGTTAGGGGTGGTGGGGTCATGTTTCTTGATGCACATGCCCCGACTGCTGCCACCAGGGGCAGCATGGAGAGGGGAAAATCCCCATTTACGAATCAGGCGCCAACTTTGACAGTTTCTATTGTTAAAAAGCGAAAATGGGTCTCATTTTTTCGTCGTTGGTGGGTGATCGACTCGTTTCTAGCATTGTTATCATATTTTTATCGCCCCATTTCGTGCCTCCGCCGGGGAAATATTGATGAAGCGCGAAGCTTTGATTAATGGAGCGACGCCTGGCGGTTTGGCCCGAGACGCAATTGGGGTGAGTCGGGGGCCGTGATTCATTGAAATACACTCCGATTGATGGATCTCTTCGCTCACACCATAATCGCATTTTTGCCTAAGCTGCCTTTTTTATTTTGCCTTATCAACGCGAGCGGTCTTGGGCGATGAGAGACGTCCAGAAACTCCGTGTCAAGCATAAGTCTCGAGAATGAGTCAAAATCATGTCCACCATGCAACAATATTACTTGTACCCTTTTTGCTTAAAATACTTATCATGACTGCTAAATTTGTTTTCCCCAGTGTATAATTGGTCGTCCAATAGGGCTTTGGATTTGCTTTAAAGTTTTAAACGTTCTACTTATTTTTTAAAAATTAAGAAATTCGAGAGAAAAACGTAATGCAACCCGCAATGCAAGTTTGCCATGCAGAGAAGCCGTTTTATTCTTGCAATTGTCCTCATTGGTCATTTGAATTCATGCTATTGGTAATTTTTTTTTTTGTAATATTAACCCTTTAATTGTCCTCCTGAAGGGTACACTCACAACGTTCCACAAACGTTTGCTTCCTAAAACCACTGACTTTTAAGAAAACTGATAGAAAACGTTCATGATATTAATCACTGGTTTTGTTTACACATTACTAAGGACGTTATCTGATTGAGGAAAAATCAAGTAGATAAATACGTTAACGATTTTTTTTATCCCGAGAAAGGCTTAACGATTTCTTAAAGTTAAGGAAAGGTAATAACATTTTATAAGCCCTGCTCGAAAATAATTTTTTGAGTGTTGCACTGAACTGAATTTTATTGAGAAATTTGCCCCTTAATGTGAGCTTTTCAAAATCTGGACATAACCATATTTTACTTCTAATTTTTAAGGCTTTACAAGCAGAAATTATAACAACGTCTAGCATAAATGCATTTTCAACGATTCCATAATTTTAAGAGCACGTTTCCTGTTTTTAAATTGTTTCAAAATCAAACTTTAAGCACTTTTTCACTTTCTAAAACTGCTCAACTCAATCGAAAATTAATGACCCAAACGCTAAGTTCATTCCGTTAAGGCACTTAAAAGAGTTTTTTTTATCATCAATGCCTTTTCAAGGACTTTAAATTTAATTCTTGTTAACAATAGCACACAGAATTTAATGCAATCTGAAAATTGACCATTTTCTCTTGGGGCCCCATTGTCTAGGGCCCCATAACACCTGCTTTATGGTTGATCCATCCCTGACTTTTGGGGTTATTTCCCAGGGCTTACTAAGAGCATGTGACCTATTGGACTAACGCCCCTAAAAGGGCCCTGGCTGACATTCTGTTCACTCAGTGGCCCAAAAAAGGCGTCTGAAGAGAAGAAAAAGAAGGAAATTAAAGACGTTAAGTTTCCACCTAACGTCATTGTATATCGTAAAAAAAAAACCTTTTTTCTCAGTTGCCCTTAATCAAAAGCAGCATTTTCAGAGTTTATTCGGCCTCCGTGAACCGCAAAAAAAGCTGCGAAGCGTAAGAGGCGAGATTATGATGGCATAATGAGGCCTGATTTGCATATTCGCGAATACTTCCATTAGCGAATATTGGATGAAAAAAAAAAGAAAGAAAAAGTGACGCTACACTTAATGTAATACAAGGGGAAAATGTGCTGCTAGGATAAAACAATAAAAAGTACTAAGAAAGCTGAAGAAACGAGCGGAAAAAAATCATCAGTATTATTATGAGCGTAAGAAAAAGATGTAGATTTCGAACGCCTCATTAGCCACCAACTTGTTAAAATTAAATAAGATTTAAATTGGGCGAACGGAGAAAAGTAATTATTTTGACACGAAGCAGGGGTTCAATTTAAGAAAACATTTCAATTAAAATTAAAAAATGAAAAATTACTAATCATTTATCAACGTGCAATAATTTCCCCTAAGCTGTTTTCCTCTTTACAAATTATCCATTTATTAAATTCACGCCTAAATTAACTTGGAGAAACGTAAAATATCAATTTTGGAAGAAAACACCTGTAAAACCAGTGTGTGTAAAAAATCAATCAATTTTCATCCACACCTGTATTTATTCGGTAGAACTATGCATAAATTTCATGCGAAAATATGCTACTGTATATTTAGGAATATTTCCCATAATAAATTCGCCTAGTTTTATCGAATACTATGTGGGTCTAGGAAATCGATAGTCTTTGTTATTCAAAATATTTTTTGCAATATTTTGCATTTTTCACGCTTTACATACTCTGTAAAACGAAAGTAGTTTATAAGTCATCTCTGGACCATTTTGTTTCACAAACTGCTGTTCAAAATATTAAATCAAATTTGCAATTTTTAAATTATCTACAGTACACGTTTTACACATTTGCACCATTTACATTATTTTTTAAAACAGAAAACATTTAATTATTTTTCAAAATATTTTTTCCACATAAAAATGTTTCATCTGTTAACAAAATATATTTTTTTGAAAAATTTGTTTAGGAATTCTTATTTATTGCTAACTGGAATTGTCGAATTTGACATTTTTAGAAACTACTCAAACATATATTATTCAGTATGTTTTGATGAAACGTACAGGGAAACATCGTGACAGTTACGTAAAACGATTATTTGATCAAATACCAATCAGATACTTTGGAGAAAACTCAACAATTTTTAACTGGCTCATTTTTCCGTATCATACAATTTCGAGTGTTTGGTTCAAACAGTGATAAACTTATTATTATAACTTCTTTATTTGTGAAGACGATTTCGACTGTAAATTTTTTTATCTAGAGCTTCGCATTTTCGCGAAATGGATGATCCAATCCCAACTGGAATCCATTACGTTCGCGAGCTCCGCTACATTTATCAGGAAATCTAATTTGCATTTGATGAAACTTGATTTGAGTGCATCGTTGCGAGGATTATGACACGAGATTTATTTGTCGACAAAAATTATATCAACGCCATCTGTCGGAGATTTACGAGTTCAAACGAGAAAGGAAAATGTCAGTTTCATTCAAATACTGCTTTTCAGTAAATTTATTGCGTGTGATGAACCTCGAGAAGACCCCGACAAGGGTCGAAGGTCGCACCCGTCGTAAAAATCCCGTGAAAAATTGTGTCAACACCAACCCTCTGAAGGTGGGCATTCAAGAAATCCAAGAAGGGTCTCGTGAAAAAACCCTGCAAGAAACGGGAAGGATTGCGCAAACCGAAATTTGGGACACCTTGTAGATAAAAAAACTAGTTTGAAAGCGATCATGAATTGGCGTTTACAGAAAAAAATAAATTAAAAATAGCTAATAATGAACAATAAGTCAATTTCGGACACTTGTTCATGTCTAGCAAACATCTACAAAATAAATAACATTTGACAAAATCAATTTTAAACACCCTGTCTTATAGACGCCAACAAAATACTGTGGAGTCCGTAACACATGCACATGTCGATGAAATGAAGATGATAATTTATTTAAACATGCTCTATATAAAAATGAAGCAATAATGAGCAGTTTCGATCCAGGAGAGAGTCAGTTTAGATAGAATATGAAAAACCTATTTATCATAATTTTTCTCTAAAAACATACTAATAAAATTTATTGTATCAAAATCTTTCAAAAATAAATTTTGGACAACCAGTTTCATAAAAAACAAATAAGCAGGGGGGGGGCCTTATATATCTTTCAGCTCATTTTTAATCTATTAAGATCATAGCTAGCCTGGCTGCTTTTGGATCTCCCTATCATTTCAGAATCTGGCGCAACCGCTTTATTCCATAAAATGGACATTGGTCAAATCGGATGGCAGCCAACCGGACAAGAAACGACCCATAATCCTAACCACGTAGCGTTGGAATTCGCCATGGGCTTAATGAACCGCGATAAGCAACCTCGCTCATAAAACATCACTATTTTAGCGGATGACCAACATAAATGGCCTCTTAATGACCAGCAATAGGCTGACCAATGACCGCTGACTATATTCAGGTGGGCGATGCGATTTAATGCTTAATCAGGTACGCGCTATAAACAAACACATTTGCAAAAAAAAATCTCGTGTCCAGTTGGGGAGAAATTGAGGTCACGTGACCAAAATTGTATGCCAAGTTTAGTTTTAAATATTTCACACAACTGCGAAAACTTACCGACTCATTTTGAAACGCATTTCGAATTGAAACTTGTATCTCAGAATAATTGTATACATATATATCAAACAAGCATGTTTTGACTATATAATTTGAAATTAAATTAATAAAATATGTTATTTCACAGACATTGTTGTAAAATATATCATTAAAAATGGTCTTACTTGAAGATATACTGTGTTCACAAATATTATTGCCAAATATATAATTAAAAGTAAGCGATTATGAATTTTTTTAAGTGGAAGTATTCCAAATACATGTGTATCATTCA
This sequence comes from Rossiulus vilnensis, assembly GCA_034700785.1. Classification (NCBI taxonomy): domain Eukaryota; kingdom Metazoa; phylum Arthropoda; class Diplopoda; order Julida; family Julidae; genus Rossiulus; species Rossiulus vilnensis. The sequence continues at coordinate 24,858 of JAQIXS010000462.1, read as the reverse complement.
ACACTCAACTACTTAGAAATACATTAATATAAATGTAATTGCCTTAAATTATACATGCATAAGTCAAATTCTAATTAATGCTGATAATGCGTAATTCCAAATGGAGTTATCGCAAAATATACTATCAAAATGTTGACTATTTTATAACACATAGTAAATGCAATTAGTTCGAAACGTAAATTTTAAAATTGAAGCATTTCAAATTATAATTGCAAATGAAACTATTTGAAAATAAATAATTATAAATGGAATTACTTCAAAGCTGATAATTAAAAAGCAAATGCAAATATTGATAAAATAATTACATCATGGACATACATAGTTTAAAAATTATTCATAACTGAATCAATTTTAAAATTTGTACATGCAGAAAACTATTTCGAAATATATACGCATAAATAAGATTATTTCAAAATACAGGTAGGCATACATGTGTATGACTTGAAAGACAATTTAAAAACAAAACCAATCATAAAAAGAATTACCGGTATTTAAAAATATATAATTCTAAAAAAAATACAAGATGCAATTTTACATGTACACAATCGGAAATTCATTTAGAATTACTTCAAAATATTCAATTCAAAATTAAACTATTATGATTGATATGTTCATAACTGAAATTATCTAAAATATAATTCAACTATTTTAAAACACATTTCAAAATACATACTGCGGTTGGAAAACATCAATTCAAACGGATAATCATGCGTTTTGAAATTCATCGTTCCATATGGAAATATACAAGTATACAGTACCATTATAATGTATACAACTAAAAACTCTTTTTTGCTTTATAGACCATGTTCAAAACATGTAAACGAACACGTTAGAAATCATTCTTGGCATGTTTTTCCACTGTACATAACTTTGGCTGAAGCGCGTTAAAGGTCAAGCGTGAATAGAACATACTGACCAGCGTCGGGGGTGGTCAAGAAAAGAGGTTCCCAGTCCTTCTCACTTTCTCTCTTTCTCTAGCAGCTCGTTTATATTGATTATTATCATCATCATCATCATCGCAGTCGTCTTAACATACCTAAGGCTCACTAATAAATACACTCCATAAATCTCGAACGGCTTATTCGATGCCATATTTCTTCTTATGTCCAGCGAATGGTCAACACCGCCATTCGGAGGCCGAATGGAGGTTTATTTACGACCTCGTGAAGCATGCATCGATGAGCGAAGCTAACTATATCCATTCGACACACGAAAACATGATGAAAAAACATGGAAACGTGTTCGTAAAGTCAACACTGTCCTCAACACAAATTGACTGATGTCTTGAGGCAGAGAGAGAGAGAGTGAGAAACAGCGAGCCTCTGGGGGATCCTACTATGGTCAGCAATCGATTTGTGAGTACTGGTCACTAATCAACACGAAACATAACATACCACGTGTTGAGCGTGTTGACCATGTGTTTAATTTACGAGCACATTCGTTCAGCATTGGGTCGATTGAAGTGCCACCACAGCCGATCAAAAATAAAAAGGCTTCTTGAAATTGATGAACCCAAGATGATAAGTTCAGAACAGCAATCAGCATTTGTAGGGTTTCAAAAGAAAAACTTCAACAAAATTCACCTTATTTCGTTTTAAAATTTCCAGTAAGATTGTTTCTTGGGTATCGTCAGTATTAAAATTTCACAACTCATTAAATTAGGTCTAACGTTATAAACCCTGCTTGCGTACATAGTGTTTCGGACAAAATATTCCAACAATTTTATAAGAAATAACTAACAAAAATAATAGCAATGCCCTGACAATAATTTCCAAAGCAGTTGTTTTAATATGAAAAACTTTTTATCATTGATAACAGGTATTTGTTATAAAATTGTCAAATTCGCAAAATATTTAGTTTGAAAAACTATAAGCAATTTTTTAACTAATTTTATAAAGAATAATTGTTATTAATAATAGCAATGCCAAGACGATAATTTTCAAAGCAATTGCTTTTTTAATAAGAGAAACATTATTATAAATGACAGTTACACATGTATGTCGTAAAATTGTTAAAACTTGCAAAATTTGTTGAAAGTACGCACGAATTTTGCCAATTTTAACAATTTTATAAAGAATAACTGTCATTAATAATGGAAATGCCAGGAAAAAATATCAAAATCATGTTTTTAATAAAAACAAATTCTTATTATTAATGAGTTATTTGAAAAAAAAATGGTGAAGACATGCAAAATTTGTTGGAATCTTTAGTCTGAAAAAATGCTTATATTAGGATAAGTTAAAAGCTTTTTTAAGAGTATACCTAATTTTAACAAGCTGTTAAGTTATAAAACAGACGATACAAAAAAACGCTTTACTCCTTCTAGAAATGTTAAAACGAATTTAGCAAACTCGATTACAGACTTCAAACCATTTTGAAAACGATAAATTAATTAAACCAATCAAATTTATTAAAAACCAATAGTTTTAAATTGATTATTGTGATAGTACATTATTTCGTTATAGTGATTATTATGATTATAAAGAAGCAAAAAAAACTCCTTAAAAAACGCCTAAAAGCGACACAGTTGCCAAGAACATTCACAATTTGAATTCGTCGATTAAGTGGGAAACATCTGTAAAGAAATCCTCACTGATAAATTTCCTTGGGAATGCTTGAATGGACAGCATGACCGAACCATGATTAATTGACCGACTGGCCATTGTCCAGGGGATGACCGAGGTCCGGTTTCTACGCCTTTTTTTGTTGTTGTTGTTTGCAATCAGCATGATGCAAGTGGGAAAGAAAAAGCCTGACAATATCACACTGGTGAACGATGAATAAACGATAGGGTCAGCAGCGATCAAGCGAAGGAGAAAATATTTAAAATCGATGAAGACAGCATCGAAATGGCAGACTCGAGATTAATGGAGTGTGGTCACTTTGTTGCGGACAGCTCAAGAATGAAAGATAAATGGTAGGCGCTATTCAAAGCGCTAGCATTTATAACCAGCTGTACAAGTATATACAGGGCTGTCTCAAAAAAAAAAAAAACGGTATAAAAAGGTAAAAACTAGAAATTTATGGGAATTCAACCAAAAAAGGTATTTTTGCGTGCAAAAAATGACAATCGTTAAGTTTATATTCCCCAGCGTAGACCTGGTCGTCCACTAGGATCGGAGTTATTGTTTATCACGTGAAAATGTCTCGCTTATTTAATATAAATTTACCATTTACTCGAATATAAGTTACCTGGGGGTAAATTCTTCGGTTTTCTCGCGTGTTTTCATCTACAAAAACGACGTTCAAGTGGCGAAAATCCCAGTAGGCTACTCGCAAAATCCACTGAAAGCTGGTGAAACAAATTTTAAAAAATGGAGACGTAAAATGGAACGCTACGTTCGAAAAAAGGAGAGCTCAAGAAAATAGGCTTAAGCGAGCTGACAGTTTTGCTTCGTTTCACAGATTCGCGACTAGCCAAAGAGAAAAATTGGAACGAAATTCAGTTACTGGTGAGAATTCTTCGGTTTGGCGACAAGTTTTCCGATAAAATTACGTCGAATATCAGCCTTTGTACGTCAAAATCTTGGCGATCGAAAGACGAAGTTGTGACAGGAAGCCACGAGAGGCATAAATAGAACTGCGAATTCGAACGCGGCGTTCCACGAGGGTCGCTCATAAAACAGCTGCTGACCATGCAGACATACATTCAACAATTGGGAGAATACATTTACACAAGAAATGCCCCATTGAAGTGATATATTTGATGAAAGCCCCGCATTTTTTGGAAGTTGGGCACTTAAAACGTTACCGTTTGGCACCCTACATTTAGCCTGTCAAATTCAAGATGGCGTAATCAGACAATCGTTTATAGAAGACCCCAGCGGAAGAGGGGGTAGCGAGTGGGGGGAATTGGGATTGGTGGGTTTGACAACACTGCCAAATCCTAACCAGGTAATGGATGGTGCTCGTCACTTGTCCCTTTTAAAAGATTCAGCGGGATTTCGGGATTAAGTTTTCAGTTAATGAAATGAAGATTTACGTTCATTAAGCCGCTAGAAAAGGCGGTCGCGTCGGAGTTAATTAAAATAAATCGTTTTTAAAGGAGTCGAAGCGCAGTGTGTAAATCTCGAATGCAAATGAAGACGGTTAGGATAATGAACGCGGCTGGGGGTGAGATCCGGGCTCTTAATTAACAGGATTATAAATGACCGCCGCCCATTGTTTTTTTAAATCTTATTCCCCTAGCTAATTAACCTCGCTTCAATGTTGCTTCAGTGTGAAGACGAAAGTCTTAAGCCTTTCCTAGCATCGCCTACAGTGTGACCGAATGTTAGCACCTTTCAAGCTTTCTGCTATAATCTGGACAAGCTTGCTAGTAGACTAGTACCTTTGCACTAAACATAACGTGTTTGTATCCAATAATTGGTACTCGATGCATAGTACTATTGGTACGATGGTACTAGATCCAGGAGATTTGCACTACTCATTCCTATGGACATGCTTTAACGATCTGTTTTCCCCAAATAAATAATAAAAGCACAAAACGGCATTAACAACCACAACAAAATGGCCGATCACGAGAAGACGGCTTGACGTCCCAAGTGCACTGTGGGAAGTCACGTGATCCCAAAGGTGACCTTAATTGCATCATGAGGTATTCCTCGTCCATTGTTATATGTTTTTGCCGACCGGTTCGCTTCCTTTGTTGTATCTTTATGAAATATAAAAATGACGTTGCCATGGAAACGGACGGGAAAAACATGAAAAGAGAGGGGAAAAAAAAGAAAAAAAAAAACACAATGGGAAACAAAGCGTTCAGTCGGATACGAATCTCGGGTTCGGCGAACAATAAAAATGAGCAAACAATGTATTTGTTGCTTATTAAAAATGCCATCGAAACGGTTTGCATTAGCGACAGTCGATCATTGATCAAAGTCTAAAACTCGCATGTGGATGCCACCAGGTGGCGCAAATCACATTACATATTCCTGCATAACTAGAAAATATGCAGAACAACGCCTCGTTAATCGTTTGCTTCTATCTCAAGCGGTTTACGATACATATTCGCTGGAGAACAGCCGTTCTCACTTTAAATTGCGTTCTTTTCGCCGCAGCTTGGTCGCTGTTGGTCGAATTTAAACGCGTTTTTTTGCATTACGATCCCGATAATTTAACGAAGATAGTCCCTTTATACGCCGCCATTTTATTTCAAGCAGTTTCCGAGGTAATGGTGTCAGAACAGCTTGTCTCACATCGCGTTCTTTCCGCCATAACTCGGACGTCATTGGTCGCATTTTGACGGGGTTTTCTGCGTGGAAACGAAGAAATCCCTAACTTACACAACCGTTCCATCTTAAACAGTTTCCGAGATACGAGTAAGTTAACGACGGATGAGTGAAAAGAACGAATGCTTTGATGAAATGATCCGCTCCATTTTCGCTCAATAAATTTTTTATAGTCATCGAGAACGATGAAGATTCTTAAAATAGATTTTTTTATCTCGTTTTCCCACCATCGATATGATTAAGTCGATCATAAAAATAAATCGTTTGCCAATTGTCGATTAAGCGAGCGAAGATCAGAAGGGTTAATTTGAACAGAAGTCAACTGCATTCGTCGTTTGCATTTTACAATAAGAATACTCTACTTATTCAGGAAATATTTATTTGGAATATTTTGACATTTCTATGACACGTACATTTAGAATAGTCATATGCATTATCACCTGTCGAAATTGGCTATTTTTAAAACCACAATCTGGAATAGTTTGACACATCCAAGACTGGTCAATTTTGAATATCTTTACATTTCTAGGGCATGTTGAATACGTCAAAATATTCCAAATTGACGTGTCATAGATATGTCAAAATATCCCAGCATTTTATTTAAAAATGGTCTAAATAAACATGCCAAAATATTTACAAAAAAAATGTGAAGTCTGGGACATGTCGATTCTGAAATATTTCCGGAAACGTTTTGACACATGAAATTTGAAGATTTCGAATTGACATTCTGACATCCTATTTTGAAGTATCTATCTGACAAGTCAATTTGGAATACGTCGATGTATTTATTTCAAATACATAAAAGTTCGTTTCGACGTATTAAATGTGAATATGCGGAAATACTTTTAACCTTTGAATGATTAGTCAATTATTACTATTTCGAGGGTAGTTTGACACGTGAAACTGGAATAATGTACTTAGTCGAATCTACGACCAGTAAAATCAAGAATATTTTGACACATAAATTGCATGTCGAAGCGCTATATTTTGACATGTCTAGGAAAGTCAATTTTGAATACGTTGATAATATTTTGACATATCGATTTGAAATATCCTAACAGTTAAAACTGTAATGTCATGACATGTCTTACGGTGCACCTTACTAAATAAAACGACAATCGTTTTTTTGGGATAAAAAAAAGCCGATTGTCGAGAGATTATTGATTTTCATCAGCGATTTTTTTCATATCTGAACAATAAAAACGCTCTTTGCCAAAATCATCTTTTATTATTATTACTTTTTTTTCTCCTTTATTTGCCCGAAACGAAAATTGCCGTCCGAATTAAAGGTCAATCTGCAACGACCTCATCGATAATCTATTTATGTTAACAACCGGAAGTGGATTGGCGGGTGACGTCGTTTATGGACGACCCCTTGCATGACATAATTTACGCAACGCACAAATTGGATTTGTTTGCTCGTTTTATAAAGCTTATGTTATAAAGAGAAAAAAACATTTCTTTTTCGGTCAATTTTTTTTCTTTGCACAATGCAACAATAAGACGTTCATTTCCGGCATAAAATATCACGCTGTCTGATGATTCATCATCCAGAAGAAAATAATTCGCAATAAAATATAAGACTTTAATGCCGAGCTTAAGTTTATGGTAATGCCAGTTTTGTGACGTCTAATCCCAACCGATTACTAAGAATAATGCACTTTTATGATGCATTTTTGAGGAAAAAAACCCATTATTTTTTTCTCCATCAGCTTTAAATCTTCGATTCCAAAGAGACAAAGAGATACAGCGTATATTGCTTAAATATTGTGCATCAGTATATGGCCGGTATGCAAAACAATATATTCACTGCAGGTGGTTAAGGTATTTTACACAAATACTGAATATCTTTTTTAAGAAATAAGAAAACACACACATTAATTACACTATTAAATTGATTACATTAATCGTTTTAGAAATATTTATCCCATAACAGTAAAAAATATTTACTCATGTTTAAACACATTCGTTGCCATATTTTTGTATAAAAAAATCCAAATTCTATTTTCAAACACGTACACAATTCTATAAGCTATCAAATTTGATAATATTTAATTTCATAAATTATGATGCTCATAAAAACAGTTCTATATTTAAATTTTTTATTTTATATGCATACAGTAACAATTTTTCAACAAAAAAATTATTAATTTACCAGAAATGTTATTTCTGTTGTTTTAAAATGCAACGTTGGTTTTCATTGTTAAACACATAATTTTAGATACTATCGAATTTGCTTTTATTATACAGAACTCAATGTTGACTTTTAACTGCATCTTTTTTATTTACATTTTTGCTGCTGTAAAAACATCATATTTGCTAGCATGAATAATCGCGAAATATTTAGATCATATGCATTAGTCTAAATAAACATAGTAAAATATTCTAAAAGTATTCCAAGTTAAATTTCCATAGACAAGTCAAAACATTCCTGATTTTCATTACGAAATACTCAACGATTATGTGTTGAATATCATACAAATAGTTTTGTTAAAATCTCAGTTATTTTCTAAATCCAATTTTTCAACTGATGGTGCTTTCTACTCTGACTTCTTCGGTTATGAAAATATAATTCATAGTTATAATCAGTGCATGCAATAACACCGAGAAGCATTTCCATCTATAGGAAACAAAATTAATTACGTAACTGAATACGGGAAATTCATTAAAAGGATGAAATTAAAACCCATCCGAAAGCCTTCACGACAATACGCCATTAATCGCGAATCTTAAGTTTAATTATTTCATTGTTGTTTCCCTTCTGCAAACCTTTTTAATTATTTTTCTACGTCGTTATAAGAGGCTCGTCTTCGTAGTCATTTTCGAGCGAAATTGGCTGAAAATTAATCGCTTTTCGTATAAAATTAATTGCAGCCAATCAAAGGCCCGTAATTCATTTCTTTGATTAATCTAACGCCGTGGGATTTAGTTTTGGGGTTTATTCTTCTAAGCAATTCCTTTCATGCCAACAATTTCTACGAGCTTTTCGGTTGCAGGAACCAGGTTGAAAAGTCTCTTTTGTCTTCTTCGTAACAAAGAAAAACAATTTTCAATGTTTCAGGTTTACAATGTGTCACTGCCATCATTTACCTTTGAAAAATAACCTTTAACAATGAAAATAATAAATAGTTGCATTGGATTTTTTTTTTTGCAAAATCATATGGCTTTTGATATTGATCCTTCACAATAACGATTTGTAAACTAATTTCAATCAAAAATACGAATTTGCAAACACAACATGAGTCGATTCACATCAGCTACCTTTCGAGAAGAAAATACTGAAGTAACTGTTTAGAAAAGTGCATTTTGAAAAGGATTTCATCCAGAAAACTTGACATGAATTTAATAACACGCGCGTAAAATAAGGAAAACATTTTATTAATAAAATCAAAATTTCAAATGCATTCCATTAAAAAAAACCAAAATGTAATTTACTAAGAAATTGGAATTTACAAATGCAATTCATTGATAAAATCGAATATTCAAGTTGCATTCCAATGAAAACATTAAATGTTCAAATGAATTCCATTAAAAAAATCTAATTTTTAAATGCACTTCATTGAGTAAAATTTCATTAAGAAAATTTGTGATAAATTCTATTGTATATAAATATACGGTTGCATTTTAAAAGTGAGATTAATTCAATCGAAATTTCTAACACGCAGTTCTAGGCTACTTGAAAAACAATATTCAATATTTGAACACGACATGGACTGGTGTTAGCTAGTTGGTGTGTTTCCTCTTAAATAGTACCTACACTTTAAAACATTTTTTCACTCAAATTTCAAACATTCTCTGCCTGCCAGATTCCAGCGTCATTTATAACGTTTTTTTTTAATGTTCGTTGCTCTTTATTGTAAACGTTACGCATGGTGCATTCTCGACATGATCCACTTTTAGCCACAAACATACCTAATACAACTTATGCCATATGTTGTGTTGGTAAAATTTCTCCAAAAAAAAAGTCATAATTCATCCTTTTCACAAACGTTACACAATGCAAAACCACTTATCATCACTTGGTACTTGAAAGGGTGAAAATTTCAACTGGAAAAATGTATCAATGTATCAAACTGACATGTGGCAGAACGAGCATCTGGAACATGATGTTCGCAAACCCCAAAAAAATGCCCTAAACGGACAATTTAAACAGTGATAAGCTTCGCTGATTCCAGGATTCCATCTTTATTTCGCCAAAGGAAAAATAATTTATGAAGTACAAACATATGCTTTGTTTTAAGGCACATGTAGCAAACGTTTTCACTCAAATTTTGTCACTATGCTTTTACAAATTTTATCACCGTTATTTGTAATCCAAAAAATTAGTACAATTTTGACAAAATAAAACCAGGATTCCATATTTTAGGTTTTTTTTTCTTCAGGGAATGAGGTTAATTGTAATTATTTGATGAGTTGAAACCCGTGAAGTCTTCGTAAGAAATACTATTTTCCCTCTAAAAACTTCGCAGGAAGATTATCACCCCGAAATAAAGGATTTTCACCCCATCAAATATGGTGAGAGTAAAAAAATGACATTGTTTGATGGGTTAAAAACCATCGTTTCTTTGAGTTAAACAATTTTAACACTTCAGTATTTTCGTAGTAACAAAAACCACGGTGCTTTTTATGAGACAAAAATTCTCTTATTTTTAATTTAAAATCAGTATTTTTTGCATCAAACTGCAACTTGATACAACATTTTCACCTTAAAAATTTTACCAACAAAGACGGAAAAAAGACGAAGATTTAAACCCGACGAACAATAATCGGGACTTAGTTTTCAAAGAAACATTTCAAAGATCATGACAACTACGATTAAAACTTATATTTCGTTTGACACTCACCTCGAAAAATGTCCATTCTCGACCTGCGAGTCCATTTTCGGCTCTGATGTGCCACTGACCATTGTCTACATGCGGCCGAATTTTAATCACAAATTTGCGAAATACTTCGGGTCCTGAAAGCAGAGATAAAACAATTGTTTCATTACAAACGGACCCGAACTCAACTCTCGCGACAATAGCCCCCTTAATAACCCCTTTTTCTTGGCTTAATTGAAAAATTCTGAATAGCAGAATGAAAACAAAGCCTCCATTGTGTTCCGCCATCTTGGAAACGTTGAAATACGAATGCGTTTGCTGCTGGCTAAAAGCCCCTTAAGGCAATTCGGCGATCGGCATTTATTGCCAAAACATAAAACAAAAGTGGGATACCTTTTCACTCGCTGCGTAATTCGTTGATAAGGCCTTATATAACTAATTTAAAAACTAAACATTATATCTCTCGAAAGAGAATGCAGCGATGCGTTCGAAGGCAGTGATGTCGATGCCCGCGCTTCGCTAATCCCTTAAACCTTCAGCAGGAGCCTCAACCAGCGACTAGAGTGGGACACGCTTGGGATTACCACGAGGAGATTGAAGAGGGATTAAGCGATTACTTAGTGCGCGCAATACACTTCACCCTATCAATCAAATTTCCACGCACTTTCCTGTATGGCAATTTTTCCCCCGACGGGGATTTTCGAGACCGCGAGTGTGGCAGCACGGCTAGAGAGCGTTTCGAATCCGTTTTTTTGAATTCAGACCAATCACCGAATCGCTTCCAGCACGAGACTCGATAGAAGGTTACCGTGGCAACCGTGGAACGAAGTTCTAGTTCGAAGTTCTAACAAAATGGCCTTCTTCCACAGGTAAAGATTTCCGTCCGAGACAAATTTTATTTAAAGCAGATGCTAAATATTTCGCCTGGACGCAAACACACGTTCGGAAATGACGGCAAATGATTGTACTGTTCATCAAGTACAAGTGAACGTTTTGAATCGGAGCATCTACCGCAGACGTCCTGAATTCAGAACAACTACGCTGAATTTAGTATAAAAAAAGTTCGGAAATAGAATTGCTAAAAGAAACGGTCAATATGCAGTAGCTGACGAACTGTCCTCGGGTAAATGAAATCATTTCGCATATATGAATAACTATACTGTATTGTAATGCTAACATTGTGATAACATCGTTCTTGTTTCTTGCATACAGCCACTCTTCATACTATGTTTCACTATAACGGCCTTTATTATTTCCATTGTACGACCTGTGGTGTTTCCTTATACGGCCAAAAAGAATTAAACCGTAAAGTTTCAAACAGAAACACGTGAAATTGCTTGGGTCTTCGAGGCGTTTGGAAGCATTTAGGTAAGTAGAAACTCAAATGGTCACCCCCTACATTTTCACATTTTTTTTGTGGTGTAATCCTGAACATATCATGATAATATTTTATATTTCAATTTTGTTTTGCTTTTTTAAAAAAACTATGTCATGGAATATTAGTTAAGAATCAAATTAAAATGTATACATTTTCAGTCAACAACTTAAGTGATTATCTAATGTAAATTAATGAGGTTTGGAACGTAGTTCATATAATTCATATAGGTTTGTATGTAAAACCCCGTAACCGTATGCAGTATTTCGCTTTACGGCCAATTTTCCAGGAACCCATCTAGGCCGTTAAGCGAGGCATGACATTCGCATAACTGATGCCATGAATTTCTGCAATCCGTCCATAAATCACGACCCAATGTGCATGACGAGCGCAATTTTCACTTTTTCGGGGATTTTTGATCCGCCCCTAGGATCGTCGCCATCGATCGTTAGGCCTACTAGAGGGGAGGGGAGGGAAGAGGAGGTGGGAGTCGTAATTAAAACAATAGCGACGTTCGATGATTAATATCTCGGTATAAGGAGTTTATTTATCCCCCTTCGATTTTCGTAGGCGGAGATTTAACGTAATAATAAAAAGAAATTATAATAAAAAAAATGAAGAACGATGTCTTCGAGGCTGATTAAAATAAGAAAAAACGAGGAGGAGGAAGACGCCATCGATTTTGATGGACCGAAATCCGCGGTCTTTGTCCCTCGAGGAAACTCCGAAGACGAAAATCCAACGAGATTAGAAGCGAAATCACGATGAAATAAGCAAAGATAATTGAAAACTTTTTTCCTTTATCCCCCTCTCCCTGTCCCTATCCTCCTCCCCCCAAAAAACCCGGGTTAATTGACGAAAAAAACTAGAAATAGGCATAATTATTAAGACACCCTCTTGAACAACAGAATCCCTCGCGGTGAAAGACAAACATGTACCAAGTGTTCAACAGCAATTAGTTGGAGTGTTCAAAAACAACACGTTGCCATGAAACGTTCTAGTTTGGATCATTAGCACGTATAGGGTTGGGGGAATTGGGAAGAGATTAGGGGTGGACTAAATTCGGACTAATTTTGGCACAGCCTAAAGGTCATCAATTTAGGACGTCGCCACACACGGGCATGTCCGGAATGAAAAGATTTCGGCCAACAAAAAATCCTCCAATCAAAATGTACGAAAGCTGATCGGTCAGAAAATGATCATAAAACTGCCTTCATCTGGGCCCCATTTCACAGAACTAGAGAAATATGTGTACAAGTTACAAGTGTAACATTCGGACTTGAAGAATGTTGTTAAACCAATGATGAAAGGCAAGTTGTGTACATTACTTGCAGTTTTTTTGTTGCAGATCATGAAAGTACTAGTCGTACTTGTAGTCGCGCTCCAACTATAGTCGGATTAACACAAGAATATACTGAGCCATAACCAATCACATCGATTCACCTTATAGATGTCTTCCATCACACATCAGCCCCTTACATCTAACCCGTTCATATATAAAAACTGAACTGAACATGGCTTGTAAATCCAACTGTCCAAACAGCTTACAGAAAACGCAACAACAATTAATAAGCAATAATAATGGGCGCATTGGCCACGCCCCCAGCTGCAACCAGTGTCGCCATCTGGTGGCGGAGTCTGTCAGCGTGTAATTAAAGCACCATTGACCTGTTCGCCCAATCGTCGAAATTAGACGCCATGGAAGTGATTTCGGTCATGGCGTCGTCGCAACGTCACGCTTGGCTGACGAGCTGATCTCCGCTGGGGATTTTCCCTTAAATCCCATTTTCTTTCGCTCCTCTCGAGAAGCCTTCATCAATTTCCAAGATGGCTGACAGCGCCGCTCGAAACTACGAAACGATTAGGGTTCGTGAGTAGGGGCAAAAAAAAAAACTTAACGAAAATGTCAACAAATCAGCGAAAAAATAACACGGCGTTTCCATAGCGACCAAAGCGTTTTTAATCCACTTAGCATCAGAAAACAAAAAGGATGGAGGGAAAATCAGATCGAAAAAGAATTTTTTTTGAACGTTAATTGAACGTGTCGTGGCGAAATCTGGGACATTGACAAAAAAAAATGACGCAACCTATTATGTGAGAGCGACAATGGCGCCATCTTTAAAGCAGTTCTTGAGAAATACGTTTGAAAATTTTGGAAGTTGGCAATTGGGACGGTCCAAAAATGACGTCAATCTATGCGTCGACTTTGCAATATCCTTTATCATAGGACCAAAAAAATTACGTTATTTTGATTAGGAGAAATGACCAGGTACAGACAAGTGCCATCCCCTGTGTATCACTAAATGACGTCAAAAAAGCTTCAAAAATAGCAGTAAAGCGTCATGAAGTGCTATTAAAGTGTTCTGCGTTGTGTTTTAGCCATAAATTATGCCTATACATATTTTGAAACTTCCAAGACTAAAGATACCGTTTAAAACTAAAACTTATCAATAAAAGATGAAATGTACATAAAACTGCAAACGTTTGAATAACCTTTACTATTAAATATTAAAACCGTATTGATCAGGAAAATGACAGAACACCAAGATCATAATGCCCTTACCATTTGAAGCCAAAATTCCACCCTAAATATAGTCACATTTCTACATAACACGACGTCGCTATTTAACATAAATGACGTCGTTATGATCTAAATCGGTTCCAAATAATGACTAAATAAAATATTACCGTATTTACTAGCGAATCCAGAAATTTGACCTTTGTTCAAACAAAAATTAAATTATTAATCGAAATAACGTTTTTCTAAGCATATTAATTATTTAAAACTACCAATACTCCCCGTGGCGAAGTCATTTTCTGATTACTTTTGAAATAAAAAAGAAAGCGATGCCATTTCTCGACATCTTTTAAAAGTTCGCCTTTAAGCCGCACATCTTCTTCAGGTCTTGAACTTTTGGGGGAAAAAGTGCGGCTTATACGCGAGCAAATACGGTATTTCTAACCCCTTCTCCCTTCCCCCCCAAAAATTACCCCTGCTGCCCCCGTTGACGAGCAAACAATGATAGCTGCAAAGCACGCAGTGATTGCTCGCTAAAAGGGGCAGTTTGCGTATTATATTGAGGGTATTGTGTTGAATTGTGTTGAACCCCTAGATGTGTCTAATGTTTCAACACCTGCAGCCAGCGAAAGAGTAGAGCATTTTAATTGCGTGTTCAATTAACAAAGCCAAGAAATCATCTCATTGTTTTACTCGGAAATAATGAGTAAGGAAGGCGAGGCGTCGGTAGCCGAAATTCGATCGCCTCGGCCGTCGTTAATTATGACGAGGAAGACGCGTTGAAAGCGCTTAATTACAATCTACCGTTAATTAACGGTGATTAATGCGAGAAAGATACTGTAATAAAGCGTAAGGGTTCGCAGTCGAAATTAAGTTTCAATATTTCACGGTATAGTCGAATTAAAACGGCATAAATTTACGTTTAACACATTAATCCTGGTTTTTATCAAATGATAATGCAATTTTTTTTAAAAAAAACCCAGCTATTAGAAATTATTACAATTTACTTTTAAGCGTACTGTAATTATAGCTGAAATTGAGTTATATTTTCAAAATAGGCGCGCACACGATAGAATATGCCAAAAATACAAACAAATAATAAATAATAAATGTACGATTACTCATATTTACAAAATTATACCTTTAAAGATATTCCAAATTAACGTGAAAAAAAGACAATAAAAATACGCGTATTGTTGTTGTTTTTAATATATTTTCATAAAATGTAGGTTTCTTCGATATTTACAGATTTTCTAAGATGAGTAGCAGATAATTTTATATTATTGGTTTATTAAAATGCATTTGAAAACGTTAAAATTTAAATAGCTAATTTAGATAACTGATTTAAGGGTGCTTGGAACGATAAATTCCACTCGACAAAAGGTATTTTCAGAAAAATAATACTCAACCTTCGAAACTGCAAACCGCATCAAAAATTGCGAAATAACATTTTCGCCAAATTCGCGCGATTTTTCTTGACAATGGTTCACGCCCACCTCCTCGTCTTTCTTGACCTGACCCGGTCGCGTCAAAAGCATCCGGCTCAGTTAAGCGGGCGACCGACTGACCCGTGACCTTGGAGGTTCCAAACTCAATTCGTTTATCGGAAACCAATAAACGCAGAAATAGACAGAATTTTTTTTTTCAAAATATCCGCCATAGGTTTTTTTTTATCTTTTCAAATAAGTGTTTCATAGACGGTCTAGTTTAACGTTTCCTTATTTTAATTAAAAGTTTGGAACTGTTAACTTGAATTCAAGGTGTGAATGACACAATGAAGGAAGTGTCGTATCAATTTCTTTGGCCTTCATACTTTTATTTAATGTTATTATCATTATTTTCGCACCATACACTTGTGGGCACCTATTTATGAAAATTTACTTTGAAAATGCCAACTACAATTACGTTTTATAAATGCCTCTAACCGTCACAAAGCCTCTTATTATTTTTATCAAAGCCAGTAAAAGTCTTTAAAAATGTACGAAATCAGCATCAGGATTATTTATTTGAGAAAATGTCAAGGGTATTTTACTAAACAGTGATAATTCAACAAGTTCGATGAAACAATCCAGTTCTTAAAATTTGACAACCTTAGCCGAAACGCGTTAAAACGCCATATGCTGAACATCTTTAAGAATTTCATTGACGTTCTTGAAAAGTCATTGAATTTAAATTACCACGCGTTAAGACTGAGCCAAAAGCATTCCTCACTATGCCAAAAAAATACTGATACATTTTTGATTCAAATACGTACTATATAGGGCACTTATTTGGAACGTGGTCAGTGCGTGGTATTAATTTCCCGGTTATAGAGAACCACGCCTTGTGGTCGCCATTTTTGCGTTAGCACATCAACGGTTTCTCATTGGCTATTTACGGCATCTTGACTCTTTCTGAGAACGCAATCAACAGCAGCTTTCTTCTTCTTCTTCTTCCTCCTCAGCTTATTATTATTGATATCATTATTATTCGCCTTCCCCCCATTATTTATGACGTTGCCATGGAAACGGAACTGAATTTCACGAAGCGGAAGTGACGCCACGGCAATGTGGGTTCACTTCCGACGCCGGTCTCGGACACGTCAAGATCGGGCCGCTGTGGGCTTCACCTCATCCAAAAAAACAAAAAGTAAAACCTCGCTAGGGTGACCACCCAATGGACTTGACCAAAATTACACCAGTTACCATAATGGTGTCATGCGAAGGTTCAGACATATTCAACAAATATTTTCATTTTTTAATTTCGTTTTGTTTCTCTCAAAACTATGTAATGGAATATTAGTTTGAAATTTAATCCGATTTGGAGTTTTACATTTTATAGCCAACAATTTAAGTGATTTAATGCGATTTGGAACGCATCTCATGTAATTTATTTAGGTTTTGTGAGTAAAAAATGTTTCGTTATACAGCCAACCTTCCAGAAAACCATGAAGGATCCGATTCCAAGGGACCCCTAAAAATCGGTCGAAATAGGAAGGTGGTCTACATAACAAGGTGTTCAATTTGACAGCTTTCAAACTTTTAACGTAGTTTTGGTCACCCGATGTAACGAAGTATCGAACGCTCTTGGGGCGTCCTCTAGCGGATGACGTCACGGCGCCAGCAATGACGCCTTGCCTTGGCCACGACGGGCGTCGACAGAACCGGAAGTCTTTGCAAAAACTCTTTTTTTATCCGGAAAAAAATGTAAGCAAAAGGGAGGCGCGCCATCTCTCCATTTTTTCGCCGAATGTTTATAAGTTTAAAAGCACAAAAGTTTAACACACTCCTCGGAATCTTTTTTTTTTCATTCTTTCTTTTTTCCTTATAACTGTTTTTAATTTGCCAAAAAAAAAAAGAGCGCCGTTGACGTCATCGATTTTTTTTTTCATCGGCGAACAATGGACGCGAGAAAAAACAGATGTGAAAACATTTGAGAGTGAAAAAAAAAATTTCTTTATAAAAACGCACTCATCAAAAGAACCGAACAAAGTGCGCCATTGCTGCTACACATCGAGGAACATTTTTTTTTTTGTGCCAAGTTTTAAAAGCAAAGAAATCAGTTATAAACCGAAATGCAAATTCAATTCAGTACCCTATTTAGAGGGCGCACTTCCACGGCCGCCATCTTGTTTTGCCGAATTAAGCATCTCCATGGCTCCTAAAAGCCCGTGCCCCGAAGCCGCAGCGACACAACCGGAAGTGTTGGAAACGAGCACCGGAAGGAGGCCATTGCGACGCATCTTCCAAAAGAAGATAAGTCTAATCTAGCGGCTTAATTGGGGAACGAGTCGCGAATCTGAATGTCGAAGGGAGAAAAACCAAACGATGGAACCCACCACAGATGGCGCTTCAATAAAAACGTCCATCAAACTTAATTTCTTTTCCTCGTTCCGTTAAAATGGGTGTGCAAAAAAAAAAGCTGGGCACAGAAATCTTTGGACGCTCTGCACATCACCCAAGACGCCATTTTGTTATTTCGCTCACCCCGGTTGCGCGCGAAGCGTCCACAGATGGCGCTTTCGTTGAGTTCATCCTTTGGTTGAAATCCAACCCTCGCTTAAAACCTACTAAATTAATCCAAAGCGCAATTCGAGATAAGAATTAGCCTTTGGTGTCGCCCTCCCTAATTAGCATATTGGGTCGCGCAACGTTAAGTAAATGATTCTTCGCTTAATTATACAAAGCGGCCATTCCTCGGGTCCGCGCGGATTAATTAAAACAATCGGAACGTCGAATGGTCCAACCCCCTAACGGCCAATTAGCAGAGTGACGGACGTCGGTGGGGGGATGCGGGCCACCGCCTAGCTAACGTCAGCAGGGGGTTTAACGTCCGTCTTCTTAACGCTAAAGGTCCTCCCCTTCACACTAGCACAACATGCAACGCGTTCTTCGGTCTGAGATGCAAATAACACAACTCATAAAATAATGATGTCAGCTCAAAATAACAATAAAATGTGTCCGTCATACAGGCAACGGTGTATATTGATGTGTACCGGACATGCGTTGCTTCCAGATCACACAATTAATGTTTAATTGTAATTAAAGTGCTTATTTTCCAAACAATTCTAGCTAACGCCATACCATAGGTTAAACTAATAAGGAAGTACTGTTCTTTATTTAAACAATCATTACAGACATGATGGTACAACCTTTTGTACGTGACCCTTTAACATATATATACTACTGTATTTTGTCCTTTAAAAACCCGACAAAAGATCACAATTTCTTTACGTGTCAACCCTGGTGAAAAGATCAGTAAGTGGTTCTCTACTGATATCAGTATATATACTGGTTTGGGACTACTTATATCACTATGTTTCTATATTCAAGGGTTCGGGACTACCGATATCACTATATACAATGGTATTGGGACTACTGATATCAGTATGGTTAGTGATATCACTAAATTTGTCCCTAATACCAGTATATTTGTACCGATATCTACAGTACTGATAAAGCTTTCGACCTCTGTCAATAGATGGCAGCAAAACGTCCTTTTTGCCAAAAATGAACTTCAACCACTTGCCGCCATTGCTTCAGAATAAGTAGCAATGAAGCTTAAATTGGGAAATTGGTTCCTAAAATATTAGGTTGGCCACCCCGAGCAATAAACTGAACTGTAACAGTTCAGCGCGCTTACGGTTATGATTCGCAAACGTTTCTTTTTTTTTTTTTTTTTTTTTTTTTTTTGGAAATTTTATTTCCGACAGCCTTCGACTCGTAAACAATAAACGAGTTATGCAGTTGCTCTCTCTCTCTCTCTCTTTCCTTTTTATGTTTATTTCCACCGGTGCTGATGACGTACGTCAGCATCAGGGCGTACAAATAAAACTTATTTCTCCTCAATGCGATGACGTCACTTTTAGCATTCGGTTTCGCCAACACAATACCAACTAAGGACAGACGTGAACCGTGTATCGGTATCTGATTTCCTCCAACTTCCTACATTTGACGTCACTTCCCTTAGGCGCGAGCCTGGTAAGGTGGAAAAATAAGGGGGTTAATAAATCCGTGCATCCAAAATTCATAAGGCGTGTTTTAGCATCTCGTCTTAGCGGCCACCTATGACGTCATTGCTAAATTCAATTTCTAATATCCTAAGGCTAAGGGGGGTGTTGGGGGTTACTAACTTTGACGGAATTACCGAATAAATTGGGTTGATGGATTACATCCCCCTAACACGTGACATATCATTGCTGGTAGCGGGGTACTGAGTCAAAATTTAAATCCAAAGGAAAAACTGTCAATACGACGCTCACTAATTCGCTAAATAGAAAGCAAGTATGACGTGATTCTAGGTCATTTTCGGTCATCCAATTTCAGTAAAGTGACGTCAATCCCCCGGTTGAAAAATCAGATATTAGTTTAAAAAAATGTAGCGATATCACTAACCGAACTGATAGTAGTAGACCAAACAACCACTATAATATTGATATCACTTACCATACTGATATCGGTAGTCCAAAAACCATTATAATATTGATATCAATGACCATACTGATACTGCATTAGTAGTCCGACGGTACCAGTACAAAAAGTGGTATCACTCAAGTTATAGTGATATCATTAGAGAATCACGTTTTTTTCTTTTCACCAGGGTCATGATCATTTGTCATTCTTTCCCAATTTAATGACTAGTTTTTTTATAAAAAAAAAACGTAACAACTGGCCGATCTGCTATCAACAACAGCCTAATTTTCCAGTCTTTTTTAGAGAAAAAAAAAAAAAACCGTTAATAATCTTAAGTCGGAAGACGAAATGCCCCCTTCGTCATAAATAATAATAATAATAATGACTATTCCAAAATTAAAAACGGCACATGTTTATAACATATTACGTCAATGTCTGCTCTTTTGTGCAAATAAATCAAGTGCAAGATCATCCGAACTTGTTGGACGGCCCTACAGGAGGCGCATTCCAACATCTGCCATCAGTCTCCTCCCCCCAGCGCCACGTTCTCGAGGTGTCCACGCATCGACCGCTCGACGCTTGTTTCGCGTTTTAACAATCGATTTCCGCTCGGTGGTTGAACGGCGCCACCGTCGCCCAACGCCATGGCCTAGGTCCGAGTGCGAAACGAAATTTAAAATAAAAAAAAAGCAGAGGAATATAATGGAAGCAGGAATCGATCCGTGTGTGGATCCGTCGGAATCCGCGCGAAGCGAGACGAAGCTGCGGCGCTAAGAGAGGCGGTGGTGGCGACGACCAAAACTACTTCCTGCCCCTTAAACAAATCCCCCCTGAAGCCTCATAAAGGGGAAGGAATGGTGTTAAAACGAGCATAAGAGGCAGCGTGCTGTTGGTTTGTTTGTTTGTTGGCGGTTATTCAACGACTTGCATTAGGTAAAATAAGAGACAGTAAAATATAAACACAGGAGGCTCTGGGTGTGTGAACGATGGGGGGGGGGGGGAAGTAAAACTGGGAGACAGAAGTAATATTTTACAGTAGAAGACAGTGAAAATCGCAGACAATGAGAATGACTGTTAAATTGAAATAGAAAGCAGTGAGTGTTAATGATAGAAAAAGTAGGAGACAGTGAGAATTGGTGAAATGCAATGGAAGACAGTGGTAATGAATGCAAACTACAGTGAAGGACGGTGAAAATTAATTTAAAAAATATAATGGGAGACACTGTAGCCAGAGAACTGTGAGACAGAAGTAATATTTTGCAGTAGAAGACAGTGAAAATCGCAGACAATGAGAATGACTTTTAAATTGAAATAGAAAGCAGTGAGTGTTAATGATAGAAAAAGTAGGAGACAGTGAGAATGGGTGAAATGCAATGGAAGGCAGTGGCAATGAATGCAAACTACAGTGAAAGACGGTGAAAATTAATTTAAAAAAATATATGATAACAGACAGTGAGAATGAGTCAAGTAGACAGTGGAAAAAAGTGACAATTAACTAAACAAAACGAACAAAAACCAGGAGGTAATAAGTGTGGGTGATAGAAAAACAGAAAGTAGTTAAGTAGGAATGCGGAAGACAGTGAAACGTACAGCGAAGGACTGAAACTGAACATATCTGACAGCAGAAGATAGTAGGAATGAATGAAAAATGTCAGTGAAAAACATGTGAGAATGAATATAAACTACAACGAAACACGGTCAGATTAAACGGCATACAGCAGATGACAGTGAATAGATTAAATAGAATGAAAAACAACTGCGAAAGACAGAATGAATGCAGAAATAGTTGGAGACATTGAGGATGGTTTAGATGGGAAAAAAAGGAAGGGACAGTAAGATACGGCATGGTCAGGAAGATTCGCGGAGAAAAGAAAGTAGAAGACAGTAATAATAAGTGGAGATATGTAAGACAGTGGGGGAATGTACACGCAGAAGACAGTAGAAACGAAGTAGAGAAGTTAAAAAAGAAGGAGGCAGTGAGTAGGAAAAAGGCACAGAATTGGGAAGACAGCAGACAGCAATAAATGAAGAAAACAGGAAGGATGAGTGGAGAACGGAGCATTTGCTCGAATTTTAAGAGCAAATGCTCGAAATTAAGGCCCCTAAAGGGGCGATGTACGCACATTGGCCCTGTCGCTTGACATTCGTTTCAAAACTGAAATATTGAATTAATAATCTCCCTCGTCTTTTTCAAAATCGATGAAAATCGAGCGCAGAAAACAATGTTCACTTTAATCGACTCTGATATCGCTGATTAAATGAAATTAGGCCATCGCTACTAATTAGCGTTTCCTGCTTTTCAACTTGGATTCAACTCTTTGGTGAAGAAAAGAAGTTGAAGTGGGGAGAGGGTGGGGTGGACCGGAGAATCCGTGGGGTGGTCAAGCGGTCATTACTACATCACATTTTGGACATTCCGGAGTCCAGTCCGGCGTTTCAATAAAAAAAGCCTTTTCGTTTTATTTCCGTGTTTCATTATACGGCCAAAATGATGAAAATGATTTTCCAACACAAATACGTGAAAGGGCGTGGGTGTTTGATGCGTATGGAAGCATTTTGGTCACTGAAATCCGCAATGGTCATTACATTGTTTTCAACACCTGTTGACGGTATAACCCTAAACAACCCGTTCCATAAGGGATGGGCAATTCAAACTTGATACATTTTTCTGCTGAATTAAAGTGAATTTGTCATTTGTGAGCTAAATTCAGTTAAGGTTTAAGGTTTTTGTTTAAAGTATTTCTACTTTTGTTTTGCTTCTTTCAAACTATGTAACGGAATATTAGTTTTAAAATAAATAAGATTTAAATTTATACATGTTTAGTCAACTTAATGTGATTTTTTAATGAGATTTGGAACGTATGCTACGTAATTTATCAGGTTTGTAAGAAAAACATGTTTCGTTATACAGCATTTCGCTTTACAGCTAACTTCGCAGAACCTATCTAGGCGATAAAGTCAGGTATTTTGAGGTATGTTTCTAGATTTGTTTATGCATTTTAGTTAATTATCATACTATCTTACAAGGTCAGTGAATGTATACTTATAAACAATGCTCCCTTTATCATATCCACCAACATTAATTCCAGCTAATAGTCGTTTTATGGGCTCTTTTCTCCAAAATTCGGATTCTGCTAAAACAATGGTCGTTATCTTGTCATATCAGCGACCTGTTGAGTGGTATCAAAAGAGCTTCGGAGTGACGTTGATAATCGCAAAAACAAACGTTAACAAATTCAGAGAATCCATATCGGACCACATCAGAACGATGTTACTGTCATTAAAAACGCAGCCGTTGAACGCACATTACATAATAACAATCTTAACATAATATTAGGTCAACGATATAAATTAGCTAAAACAGGGTTCCCTAGAAATAATATTTTTAACTTCGTTGTCATTTCCAGTTTTTTTAAACAAATTTCCCTGATCACCCTGAACGCTGAAAATATGACATACATGTGCGTGTAGTACATGCAGTTGTTTTAGCTTGGATTTCGCGATGAAAGACTTTCTACGAATTTCGAGATAGTATTTTATGAATGTCATTTCGATTCTCAGTAAAATAACGATAAACATTTTGTTTGGGCATATTTATATCCCATCGACATTCTCGTTATGTCCATTCGCCTATATGACCTGCAAGAGATTCTTTTAGCCTCTCAACAATGCGTCGGTGGCCATCGTTCTTCGCTTTCCTGTGCCTGACAGTGCTACTGTCCGGAGGAGCAGACAGTGTCTTCGGCTGGGCTGAGGAATGCGATCCTTCGGCCTGTTTTCTGCCGGACTGTTTCTGCGTGACCACCACGCCTCCCTTGGACGTTGAAGATAGTCCTCAGATAGTGACCATCTCCTTCGTCGACGCCATGACAGAGTCCCTCTTCACCACCTACTACCAAAGCCTGTTCAACCTGACCAATCCTGACGGTTGCCCGATCGGCGTCACGTACTTCCTGTCGCACGACTACACCGACTATTCTCTGGTCAACGAGGCCTGGAACCACGGACACGAAATGGCTTCTCAATCCATTTCGTAAGTTACCAGTACACTCATATCTTGCTCTACGGCCAAGATAGGTTCCTGAAAAATTGGATGTAAAGCGAAATGCTGTATAACGAAACATGTTTTTTCATACAAACCCTGCATGAATAAGTGACATATCTAATTTAAAAAAAAAAAACAATTAGATAAATCAAGTTGGATGAAAATGTATGAATTTTAATTGCATTTAATTTCAAACAGATATTCCATACTAAAACAATACTTAAAAATAAGAATAATAATAACAAGAATTGTGAGTAGTCTGAAGATTCACATGACACCTTCGCATATCACTGACCTTACTGATCCCATGCAATTCCACGAATTTGTGCCAGAAAATATCTCGTTTCATTATTTTTGACCGTATAATGAGACATAGGCCGTAAAATGAAACACGAACCGGAATTCCATGCAATTCCACGAATTTGTGCCAGAAAATATCTCGTTTCATTATTTTTGACCGTTTAATGAGATATAGGCCGTAAAATGAAACACGAACCGGAATTTATAAGGCTGTTATACCGAAACGCTGTATAAAAAGCGGCTGTATAGCGATGTACGAGTAGTGCACTGAGATGAATTGAATCAATTTTTCTTGACAGGTACAACCTTTCTCCCAACTTGGACTACCAAGGGTGGGTGGACGAAATGTACGGAATGAAACTAATTTTGGCCAATTTCGGCAACGTCTCTTCAGAGTCCATCGTGGGCACCAGAAGCCCCCAAGCCCTGTGCGGCTGGGACGTCCAGTACCAAGCCCAGCGTGACTCTGGCTTCGAGTACGACAGTTCCCTGTCCACATCTTGTACAGACCCTCCCTTGTTCCCCTTCACCTTCGACTACGAGTACACCATGGACTGCCAGATCGCCCCTTGCCCCACTGGTTCCTATCCCGGCTACTGGGAATTTCCCCTGGTCGACTTCAACGACACCAGCGGCATTCCTTGCGCCATGCTGGACGCTTGTCCAGTGACCAACAGCTCG
>JAQIXS010000461.1:0-46533 GCA_034700785.1 Rossiulus vilnensis | reverse complement strand
CTGCATGTTTAAAAAGAAGCATGCAAATGCCTTGTCATCGAAATTCGTGGCCCAATACCAGAACACAATCACAAGTTCAGAGACATCAGACCATGACAGTGTAAAAGATAACGGGGTTTCAGACTCTTCTGATGACAGCAGTATAGAAGGGATTGATCAGGAATCTTGGTTTTCAGTTGAAGATTCCAGTGACTGCAATGGCAGAAATGATCGAGGGTCTGCAGCAAAATCGCTGATGGCCTTTGGCAAACAAGTGAATTACGACTGTGATAGTGAGCGGAAGAATTTCCTGCTTACTTTTAAGAAATTAAGTCGTAACTGCAATCGACATGCTTCCTATCTGTGCCCAATCTGCATCTCCAGATATGCGCCTAAGGAATATTTCAACCTCCACTTGCTAAAAGTTCATAGAATAGCTTCAGGCATTGAAAACCATTCACTTGGAGAAAATGGTGTGATGGCACCTGATAGCACAACAGAGCCACCGAAAATAACTGAATGCAGTAATAAAAATCTGATAACGTTTAATAGCTCGATAGGCCATGCAAATATCTCAAAGAAAATAATGTCAATTATGAAAATAATCCCTAATCAAGCAGATAAGCGTGATCCTTCTAAACAAAATTATGCTTCACTCACAAAGTCTAAAGAACCAAGTGAAGTAAATGATACTTACAGCCAACAAGTTACCGTGAAGACTCATTTCACATCTGAATCCTATAGAGATGTTCTGCACCAGTGTCCATTTTGTAAGACGAAATTTCTTCTAAAACATTTAGCGAAGCATATCGAAGAAATGCATGGGAAAGATTTAGTCCAAGGTAGAAAAGGCTGCCCCATTAAACAACCAAATTGTTTAAAGATGATGAGGAAAATTAGTGAGGACGAGGGCAAAAGGAAAGTGATGAGACAGGCTGAACGTATGGCCAAAGTGAGACACAATCACGCAAAATCGAATACACTGTTGCCCAAAACATTAATGCTTGTGGGTTCGACCAAAATGACTGCACTTAAACCCATCAAACAACATCCACGGTTTTTGGTAAAACTTTCAAGGGAATGAAACCAAATCTGAAAGTGTCACATAATTACATTAGAATAACTGTGATATTTATGGTCAAGCCACGCCTGGACATGTAAATAAATTGCATAACAGGATTTAACAGGATTCACAAACACCAACGAAAGCATTGTGATTGTAACAACACAGACGTATTTATTCAAAATTGACCAGGGTCGACAAGTCGAAATAGCAATGGGCTTCCATCAAATTCTGCGTTTCCCAAAATTCGCCTTTTTATATATATATATAAGTTGGGCGCTGTCTTTCTCCATTTCTGTATTTTTCATCTTTGTTGAAGATAACAAAACTATAAAAATATTAAAAGTTGGAATTGTTCTAATGTTACCAGCGTTGGTTCTCTTTTTCATAGCTGATGAGCAACTACAAGCTGGAAGTTTTTTAATTTTCAGAAATTAAGGGAAATTTTAAATTTAAAAAAGTAAAAAAAAGAACACTTGTAAAACATACTTATAATAATTGCTAAAAGTTATTTTTTCTCGTATGAAATTCCTTGTCCACTATGGTCTGGGTTAAAAAAATCGAAAATGTTCAGTTTATTTATTTAAAAAAAAATTGATGCCCATCTTCTGATGTTTTATAAGAGGTAAAACCCGTTTTCGGAGGTTGCATAATGGATGTTTTTCAAGTTTACCTAATTTTATCTAAATAAACATTTTGAAATTATAAGAAATAACTCAGCCCTAGTTAACGACGAATTCTACCCTGGGAACAATAAATTTAGCAACTATAACAAGTACTTGTATTTTTTTCGCCAGGCGGCCACCTTTTTGGGTCGGCATTTGTGTTCGGGATTGTTTTTCAACACTGTTGAGTTTAGAAAAGATATGAACAGAAAACTTGTGCTCTGCTGTGTTGTCGCCCCTCTGCACGTGCAACCAGCGTGCGTTCTGGCATTCCAAAAATGTGTTGGAAGATAATTCCAATTTTCAAACTGGATTTGTCCATCCACCAAAATAATTTATCGAAATTTGATTTTGGATGTATTTTCTCGATAAAGTAAAATGGAGAAACCCACTCTGAAGAGAACTGCAGGCCCACCAAACGCGCCACAAATGATAGAAGGCAGCAGCGGGCCCATCATTTACCCATTTAGCAAAATAGATGACGAGTTCCTACGAGTGCGAAGGAGCCAGGTGAGTTTAAATGAAAACTAAAAGTGACCTTGTGTTCCCTGTGTAGATCTGGACGTTGACTACCAGCTTGCACATTTCATATAAAACATAAGCCTAAATCAGTTTATTTATAAAAATTAATAAACCAAAAACACGAAAAGAAATTCACAAGGAAACCTCCGAAAGCAGAAGAGGTTGCATTTTGAATTTTTTTCATGTTTTGTTTTATAAATAATTTTTTAATAAATAAACAATAACAAGGCGGGGCTTGAATTGCACGACTTAATTACGGGAATCAAATTACAATTAAATTGCATGTTTATGAAATATGCAAGGTCATAGCCGAAGACCAATATTCTACAGGGTGTAAAGTAAGTTTACTGTTGATCACAAATAATTGTAAGCAAAAAATGTGAGTATTTTAGTGGACGCTTTCAGTCAACCTAATCAGCTACATTCTACGTCCATGGAAATCATTCTAATAGTTGGTGCACCACAATTCAGAGATCGCTATCCTAGTAGCCCATAAGTCTAATGTCAACGTGTCCATAAAAGCGCGCACTTCGGAGGTTTTGCCCGAGGGAGGGAAGGGCTCGGAAGATACCACAGCAGCGGCCAAAAAATCCTCAGCACCACCCAAGAAATCTACGACTGGATCCTCTTATCCAGTACCGCTGATGCCAATATCCGGCCAGGAATACCACCCGGAAGTCGAGAGCGTAGTCAAAGATGCGAAATCTACCGATGAGGTAGCGAGGCCGAGGGAAGCAGCGAAGCCAGAAAAGGAGGAGGAAAAGTACAAGGAGGAGCTGGAGAAAGACGAGCCGCTACCAATGCCTGCAAAGTATAGGCCAATCAGGTTGAAAAGATCGATGAGGCAGAAGAAAAAGCCTCAAGAAATACTTGAAGAGATAGCAGAGAGCACGTTCGAGGACGAGGGACCGGACACGGTTTTCGAGTACTCAACAGGATCTTCGCAGGACACCAACTTCGACGTGAGCAGCACATCAGATGACACGATGGTTCGTCCATCGCTCTTCAATGGAGATATGTCTGCAGTCCACATCCCAAAAGCAAGTGAGTATGCAGTGTGTGGGCAAGGCAGGGTCTTGCTGGCAGGGGGAAAAGCACCACTGATGTTTAACAACGATAACTTGGTGAAAAAGAATTATAAGTCAAAAAATTTTCATAACGTCGTTTGTGCCCCAATAAACCAGCTGCAATAAACGATGAAAACACCCTCATTTCTTGCATCGAGTAGGGCAGCAGCGCATTGACGTCCTGGTATTAAAATTCGCCTCAGGAACATCTTTTTTTCGAACAACAATTCCAGACGTCAAGCACTACTTCCAGTGGCAGTTTGAAAAGCTTGCGCAGCAGCTGGAGGAAGATGAGCGGTGCACGCAGTCGGACATCAGCGAGTGCAACATCCACCATCTGTCTGATTTCGGCTCGTTGTCAGTGGGCAATGAAGCCCTTAAGTTCCACAAAATGGCCAACAAGTCGGGCGAGAAAGAATATGCCAACCGCTTCCTGCTTTTGGTGGGTCACTGCATCCCGTCGCTCATGAAGAAGCCGGATTTCCTGAAGATGGATCTGGACGAGGTCTGCAAGATCCTGAGCAGCAAATACTTCGGCGTGACCAAGGAGCGCAACGTGCTGCGTGCCGCATACTCCTGGCTGCAGCACGAGCCGGCCAAGCGCAAGCGCCACACGTCTAAACTCATGGGCACTATTCGCTTCGGCCTGCTCACCAAGAAAGAGCAGGTCAAGTGCCTGGCCCACAATCAAGAGCTCCTGTCCGTGCTGCTGAACGTACCTCCGTTCCAGAGGGCCTTCATCAAGAACTGCTTGTGGAATTACGCTCAGGACGCCGGACTCCCCTCCGAGTTCAAGGAGTTTAAAGATGAACCTCGTATATCTTACTTACAGTCCTTCGGCGCCAGCAAGCGCCCGGGAAAGGTGGCATACCCTTCCGGGACGAATTCATACTTCTCCTCCGCGTTGCTGCCGAACTGCTACCACACGCCCGCCAATGGCTTCAACGCGTCGGCAGGTCCCGTCGAGAACCGAGGAGCCAAAGACGGAAAGAAGGCTAAAAGTGGCGTCTTGACGCATGTGAACGCCTCCACTGCCGTGGTGCTCGAAGCCAAGGTGTAAATGCACAACCTGCGAAAATAATAGATTTTCGGTCAAAATTTGTGAAGGCATGACTATCAAAAAGATGTGAGGAATCATAACAGGCAACTCGTGTTATTTAGTGTTCCAACTGAGCACGATGTGCGAAACGAGTTTATAAAGATTAAATGTCCTTTTTGCAGTGCCGATATCGGTGTCCAAGAATAAATTCAACACAAAAATGCTGTGCATTGCATAGAGAATTGACATCTGTGGAGATGTAGCATATCTTGCTTACCTTGTTTTCTTCATGAACTCCCAAACACAGCAATGTTTATTGGTAAATATCATTGGTGTTTAGGACATCAATTAGAGTAAATTCGGGGGAAAAGCCCTAAAAAATTGGAAAGCTTAAGTTCTTTCGTTCTTACATTATAAAACTATAAATAGTAATAAGAAAACGTCAATGGACGACTTGCCTTGATGTGATGCAGAAACGTTTCAGGAAAACTGTGCAAGTTTAAACTGAAAACATAATAAAAAATCTACATGGATGCAAATGCAGGGTAAAGGCACTAACTGAAGTCAAATAAACTATATGATCATTTTAAACAAGCTGCAGTTTCACAGATAACTTATGTCATGATTAAAATTCCAAATTGTAAAGCTCTTAACCTTCTTTGCCTAAGGATCAAATACGCTTTAAATTTGTCAGTTGTTCTGAAAATAATTTATTTTTGTAAATACAGATAAATAAGTATAATCAAGATAACCAATTGATTCATCATTGCACAATGCATATATTAACCTTTAGGGAATAAATGAAGTAACAGTGGATTGCGGGGCAATGACTATGACGGCATTCAGACCAGCAGAATTGGCCAATCATCACCCCCAAAAATCAACATCCGTAAACGGATTTAGTGATTCCTCTCATCGGGGCGTTGATACGGGATTCCCAGATGTTTAAAAACCGACTCCTCGGTGGCAGTGGGTAGCGGGATCCCGTTGCAGATCTTTTCTTGGCCCTGTAACATGTTTACTCCACACATTTTTACATTGATACCTTAGAAATGAAAAAAACGAAAACGCACTGGAATAATTTCGCTATGAATCGTAAACTCACCCTGCGAATCACACCCGCATTCAGGGAGTGCTCGGACAGTGTCATCCCCATCTTGCGGGCGAGCAGTCTCATTGACCGGTTGAAGTGGGCTGACCCCGTGAAGTACAGCAGGGAGCATGCGAACTCAGCGTGAGGCACCACAATAATGTCCAAGCGACGATGCTGTATGCATATGTGGCATGATTGACTAACGCTTCACACTTTACCGATATCTTCGTCAGGTAATAATAATTTTAAAAATTCGTGATCCACACCTTAGAAGCTTCTCCTTGCAGTTTGCAAACACCAAGATATTTATGATGGTTTCCGCTCTTGTCATGTGCAACCAGGTCGTCAGTCAAGAATCCTGGAAAGCGTTTCATTCTCTAATTATCCAACTTAAGAGAGGACTTATGGATTCATAAGGAAAGATTTTGTTTGGAGAGAAGCAAAAGAACTTCGTCGAACAGAAATCAGACTGTAATTTTTGTATCTCTTATTTAATAGTTTTGCGATAATTTTCCAGAAATCCCACGCCTTAATATGAGTGACAATATTCCGAAAACTACTGGATACAAGCCATGAAAAACAGTTATGCCTATTATGTTTTACAAATGTTATTTTTACTTTGCTATGCTGAGCATGTTACCTGTCTGGTGCAAAGAAGACAGAAGTCGAGGCAGCACATCTGCGTGCGATTTCCCATCCGGGTGTGTTATGAGAACGTCAACGTCGCCGCATGTCGCACTACCCCGTCGGTAAGACCCACATGCAATAACTTCTAGGCCGGTTTGAATATGAAGGGCTGCTTCTCTCACCTACAACGGGCTTGATTATTTTAAAGAGTAAAAGAAGGATGACTGACACTTATTTACGTGCAAACGTGCCAGAAGCTCACCGTGCGTTCGATTTCCGAAGCTTCTTCACGAGGCATCCTTTCTAAAATGTCCCAATAATGCTTTAGCCCAATTCGCTGTTGTCTATTGAGGTCGGCCTTGGCTTCCACATCTTCCAAAGTACGAAAACCCTAAAAGCACAACAGAACATGGTTTGTTCCTTCAGCCATCTCCTAAAGCCTATTATTATAGCAATAAGCATTTTCTTGATCATGATCAAAGACAAAGTAGTTTTCTTTACGCTAACATGTTAAGTTTGGAACTCACCAGTTGCACAAAAAGTTGGGCCGTGTTGGGCCCGACTCCCCAAATGTTCATGAACAGGTTGAGCGCTTCTGATTTCTCGCTGCCACAAATTTCCTCCATTTTTCTTAGACGCCCTGACTCAATGATCTCCCACACTTTGTCGGCCAGGCGTTCACCGACTCCGGGTAAGGCTCTTGCTTCCTGTACGAATGGCATAAACAATATTGCGGATTAACTTTTAGGTCAAAATTGGGCAAAAACACAAGAAAGGGTGCTTCGAACCTTACTTCCCAGGTCGTGATCTCCTTCTTGTGGTTCTTCAGAGCTGAAACTGCTCGCTGGTAACCCATCGCTCTCCAGTGGTCCTTTGTGGTTTGGAATGACAGTGCCAAAGCCTGTATGACAACAAATTTCGAGAAGATGTAGCTGACATCAGAAAGTGTCATTTATTTGAAAATCGCTACTAGTACTCCAGATTGCTACCTCCAGTTTATCAGTGATGTGCTTGTTGTGGTTAAGCCGTTGCTGGCCTGATGATTGTGAGCATGCAAAGCTGGCCTGCAACAAATTAGATATGGATTAATTTCCAAAACAATACGTGGTTAACCCAAATTAATTTAATAATATGCTATTATTGCATTTGTACCAACCAACAGATATTTAGAACTGCAAAATCCAAAAGTAAAACTAATTGATTTGCACATTTTAAATAATAAACAAGTAACATGAAAACTGTTGTGGGATTCCAACACAAGGAAGGAGGTTTTCCTGGAACATAAAACGATATTGATACTAATAACAATTACCTTATTTATACCACTCTGATACTTGCTCACTACAACAGTGGATGTCTCTTGGTCATAACGTGAAATAGTAGAGCCAGTGTTCTTTGCATCTTTCGGTTGTAAGTATCCGGTGCACTCGCTGGTCCAAGCACCTTCTTTCTGTCCACCGGCGGATTTTCCACCAGGGGCTACAAACAGGTAGTTCTCATAATCCACGAGCATTTTACGCTTCAAACAATCGCTCAACCAGCTGGTTTTTAGAAGCCATGGTCCAGCCTCAGTGGCCTCTGATTGACCCAACAATTTGCATATCCGGTCAAATGTCAAGCTATCGTCAGCCACGACGTGGGTGACCCTGCAGTCCCTAAAATCGTCCAGCACTACGGCCCCATGGCTCAGGATCCCGCTTTTAAAGATATTCAACCTGCTTTTACCGATTCCTGTGGCCAATATGTGAATGAAAAATCCAGAAAAAATGACGTTCTTTTCAGGTTGTTGTTGTCGGATGCTGGCATCTGCATTCGGACGACTCTTTTTATCGCCCCCATAGGCGACATTTTCTTCCAGCTTCCTCTTGTCATCCATTCTCGGGGTTTCATGTGATATCACGACACGATAAAGTCACAACGTGATGTATTCACATTTAATTAAATATTAAATCCAATTTAATCGACATGATTGCAGGCTAAAATCAGTGCAAATTTCACTCTAGCAATATTTAAAAACTGGCGATCGTGAAATAAAACTCCCCAAAAAAAGAACCTTGGTGAAATTTTCTTTCAAAGGCAGCGCCTTTTCTCAAACCGGAAAACCAAACAAACCGTGAAGCACTCACAGTATACCAACATAATATCGTGTCCATTTAAAGAGGCGGCCTTGGACCAATATTAAGTTCTAACTCTATATTCCACCATCGTTTTCAGCTGTCAAATGGGCATCAGCATGATCATGGCATCAGTCAATGGGTTGCTGAGCAAGCCTTGAGACGAGGAATTCAAAATGTGAAATGCAAACATTTTTGCTGTTAACATGCTAGATAGATCACTGGTGATATGCTACTGCTTGAGTTTGCGAGAAAAAAATGTAAAAGCAAATCCCTTTTAAAGTAGTTTTTTACCATCCTAAAAATCGGATAGATGATCAGATGTGTACACCGACATGATGGAAAAGCCTTGAAGTGCTGCTAGTCACGATATTCCCCAATGTCACTGGTCAAATTCCCAGTACTCGGCTAAGGTACAATTCGAAACACAGGTGGTTGGACCAGGAAGTTTCAGGAAATTGTATTTGAATCAGGCAAGGCAAGGCAGCTGAAGACCTCCATGAGGATTATTAGGTACGCATAACATGTCAGACTTCAGAATGGAAAATTTACAGTATATCTCTCGTGTAGGCTTTGAAATTGATTTCTATTTTGATTTCCAATTCAACTCCTGAAGGTAACTTGTACCTTCCATCAACAACGTGAAGACGAAAACAACACGGACGACACGAAGATGAAGTGTTGAAGATGCACCCTATAAATAATCCAGTGTGCCAAATTCTGCCAGCCCATCAAAGTTCGGCGCCACATAAAGTGATCTCCCAAGTTGAAGAGGAGAAAAGTGTTACTGGGAAGTTTATTTTGAAGATACACTCAACGTGCCAATCTTATGCGAATGTTCAGTATCATTGCCCTTGTTGTAACGATCCATGCCTTCTGAAAGATTTAGGGAGACATTTGGAAGAAAAGCATTCAGTGCTAGTGACGAACCAATCAACTAATGATTTGACCACCACGAATGATAATACCATTCACATGAAAGTGCCTGACATGTGCGAAACATTTGTATGTACCAACTGCAGTTCCACTATGTGTTTATCCAGAGTTCAGATGTACTCATTAACAGTGCTTCGACAAACTGTCAAATGCAATTGCTCCGCGTGTGGTTTCTGGAATGACCTGGTCGCCACAAATGATAGCAGTGATGGTACGAAAATGCCAGAGATGAGTGAAAATTGTGTATGTCCCAAGTGCAATTCCAATATATATTTTACCAAAGCGCAGATTTTCGCATTAACAGTGCTTCAACAAACAGCCAAGTGCAATTGCACTGGATGTGGTGCCTGGCATGATCTACCAGCAGTGAGAACCATGGGCAAATTTGTAACAAAACGGAATCGTGGTGGGCCAAAAAGAAAGTTGTCAACTGAAATTACTGGCACTGATTGAAGGAGCGAAAAATTTTGTAAGCAAATATCGTTTTGTACACAAGTTATAAAAGCCAACTTCTACATCTATCCTGCACTGCAAAAGCAATGCCGAATTTGCATATACATGTGGTTATAAAATGCCCCGTTTATGTAAAAGAAACAAAAAAAAAGAATTCTTGTCAAAGGTAGCCAATTATATTTTTGTATTTTTTATATTTTTCACATATATGTTTTTATAAACAAGTGTGACATTTTCAAATCTGAAGGTGGTAGCAACTGCGTGCCAGTAAAACGGATTTGAAGGTGGCTGCCTTAAGGAGAAACACAGTATCTGATTTTTTTTTAATTGAGCTAATAACACATTTGCATTTACTGTGGTTATGCAGTTATTAAATTTCTAAACCCGAAATAAGCGGTTGTAAAACAGCCATCATACAATGGTTATGAATGGAGAACAAATAGTTTTACCTCTCATTTTATCAAAATTTAACCTTTTTTTTGTGTTAACAAAGTGGATCACTACTTCACAGGATATTGAGATATTAAACTAACCAGTCTTCTGAATAACTATTACAGTGAACCGTTTCATCTTTACATCAGCAATTTCTTTACATTTTACCACAATTACTTTCTAGAGTGTTTTGTTTTAGTTTGACGTGATGGCTAACTTGGTCTAATATGAAGATATCTAGGCCTACTAAAAAGATGTCATACAGTGCCAACATGGACAAATTAGTTATTGGGGAAAAAATAAATTAACCATTTTGCAAATGACCATTTTATATCTCAGAACTAAAAAATAATAAATTTTATATATTTTTGTCTAAACTTTGCCTTCTGTACTTTATTTCAAAATATAAAAGATATCTACATAAGAAAACATACTTTCTCCACCAAATTCCTACAAAGAAAAGCAATTCAAACCAATCATATTGAACTGATTATCTTTTCAACATGGTCATCCCTTTATGCCTTCTCTATTTTATTTGAAAATGTACATTTTCAATTTTCAAATGATTCCACATTAAGAGATAAATTTAGCATTAGACCTATATGTAATAATCAGTATAACCCAAAACTATCCTAAAACATGTACAGTGGCAGTGAAAAATGTATGGTGCTGTTTTTAAACAGCAATACACTTCTTTTAGAAAAATTAGATGATTATCATTTTTACATTATCCCAAATTTATATACTATTTTTTAGCAAATCAAAAAAGTTTAAATTAAGACAAATACCATTACAATATGATAACTCATAACGAATATTTGACCAAATTGACGTTAACCTTGTTGACTTCTTCTAGAGAAAAAGGGGGGGAAAAGGTATCTTCACACCAGATTATAAATTAGAACGCATCATCTGGCTGTGATTTCCAGAGATTTCTATGTCCTTGTGTGCAAATCATTGAGACCACTGCTGTCGCTCCATGGTAATTAAACAAGGGATTTGGGACAGTTGCTCCACATTGTAGACAATGTTTCAGTAGCTCTCGCAAACATGATTCATAAACAACAATCCTATTTTCATTCGCTGGAACATCATGTTCATCGACGTCCACAGGATCGACAGGCTCACTTTTTATAACAATGTCACTTGTCCCACTTTTTTCAAATGTGAGGCTAGATTCATCCCTTCCAGCTTGTTCACTGGAATCAGCATTACAAACACTGTCTTCGTGAAATTCCATTTTAACGTTGGCAAAACTACTCGCACTAAAGGGGAAGTGCTCATCAAATTCGCCTACCCTGACATGGCAAACGTCCATAATATGGCCACTATCTCGCACCGATTCGTCAAGCTCACTTTTGATGACAACGCTTTTATTTTCTGTACGTGGCGGTTTGTGCCTCTCCTGAAAGTTCATGGATTCATTATGGATCACATTATTTCCGTGAAGTGGAGAATTATCCTGCGAATCACTCAAAGTGCCATAGTTGTCAACATTATGGCCAACTGGTTCCTCTACAATCATGCTACTGTCCAAAAACTCGCCCGACTCATGAAGAAACACTAAAGATTTTGGCTGCGTGCAGTTTACATCGTCGTTGGACCTACCATCATTCGATTCAATGTCTAAAGATTCGATAGATTCAACATCACTGCCTGGCTCGTACGTGCTGTCCTTATCAGAAGTAGTATTTGGAGTCGATAAAATTGAAAATACAGAAGAGTCATCACTGTTGCCTCTAGGTAGTGCAATAATTTGTGTTGGCCGACATTCTTCACTCACTGTATTAATTTGTAGGTCTTCTTGAGATAGTCTCGACCGTAAATATGCTCTCTTCACCTTCATCACGTAATGGTGATCTTGCTTATTTCTTTGAATGGAATCTTGAACAAGTCTGATTGGTTGATTATAGCCCGAAATTGAATGTGGATCCAGCGAAGTGGACTGAACATGTTTCCCCAGCGAACCAAGCCTGTTATCAGGTTGAGTTGCAACATCTCTAATTTTGAACCAACAACCCTTTCCATCAGGGTACCTGCAGGCAGTCCAATTAAATTGAGAAGAGGCAACTGAGGTAGTGAGCACCTATGGTACATATTGGAATAATGCATACTGGAATCATTTCAATTCTATGCATTCAAAACACAGCACACTATATGCTTACAGATTATTGATGGATTTGTGAAAAAGCAGGGGCCAGGATTAGATACGAAAAATTAAACTCTTTGATACTAATGTATTATGAAAACTGAAGACCATAAGTGGAAAGGAAGTAAATCAATAGTTAAACATTAAATTAACCTTAGAATTATGCATTAAATCTGACGAGAAAGAAATGACCAGACAAGCTCGTTGAATTACCTCGCTTTTGGAATTATCCTTTCGTGGAAAGGAGCCGTTAGATGGTCTTGTACTGATGATCTCAGGAACGGTACGATCAGATTTAAGTTTTGTTACCTATAAAGATAAACAGCTTGTCTACACAAAGTAACAGGTATTAATTATATCCTCCTTATATTCCTACTGTGGCTTCCTCGTTGAGATCAATCGAAAACTCAGACGTGGATAGACTTTCATATTCTGATTCGTAGTCTGATTCGGATTCAAACTCTGTTTCAAATTCTGACTCCGACGAGGATTCTTCAGATCTCACTGCATGCTAAGCAATAAAAGCATGAAACTATTGCACACACGATCGCCTATCACATAAGGTTTTCATTGGCAAGAAAGAGGCAGAATTACAGTACCTTAGCGACGGCGAGAACTTGCACTTTTGGCACAGCATTTGCTCGAAATTTGTGCTTCTCCATGGGAATAAAATACCACTTTTACCAATCGTCCGTAAAGTTATTCGACTAGTCCAAAGTCCATCCATGGATTCCTCGTTGATGAAAGGTCTCCATCGTCTGATCGCATACGTCACATTGTTTGTTTTTTTCTTCAACGAGAGAACCAATGGTATACGTGTCTCTCAGCCAGGGGTTATTAGATCCCGCCTTATCGAATGAAAAAGTAAGCAACAGAGTAGCACTTAACGTTTATTGGC
Organism: Rossiulus vilnensis; assembly: GCA_034700785.1. Taxonomy (NCBI): domain Eukaryota; kingdom Metazoa; phylum Arthropoda; class Diplopoda; order Julida; family Julidae; genus Rossiulus; species Rossiulus vilnensis. The sequence goes on along the minus strand of JAQIXS010000461.1, from coordinate 33,496 downwards.
CACAATTTGTTGCAATATTACGTCATGTGGCATTGTACAGGGTACGTCCAACAGATTTTCAAATGTTTCCTATACTTCAACTTGTTCTGACAGGATCTGCTTTTTTAAAGAGGTTGAAACTCCAATCTTTAACTATTGATGAATAACAATCATTGACTAAATTAAACCTTCGAAAATTGAACGATACTCCTTCAGGACTTTTCTAATTTTTTTTTAAATTTATACTTATATTACGCGTATAGGCCTACCTTTTATCAAAATTATTTATGGTACATCATATTATGAAAATAAGGACTTAAAAATAAATAAGCAATCATAAGCACATTTTTTGTTGTTTAAGATATGCATAAATTTAGAAAAACAAGAAAATAGCTTTTCATAGATTATATCCTACAGAACTTAAATGTTCTCAAATAATAATAGTAATAATAAATTAATAAATAATAAAAATTGAATGTGGACAATTTTATTTAACTTTTATAATGCACACACCCACACACACACGCACGCACGCACACACACACACACGTCTTGAGGAAGTAATTTAGGGATTTCACTATTTCAGGTAAATTAGAAAAATCCACCGTTTTTAAAATAATGCATTCTTTTCGCCAAACATTGATACAAAAGACTGTTGGTGGAAAAGACGTTATTTTCTCTATATTTCAAGCATGAATGTAAATATTGAGCAACATTTTTCCATGTGGAAGTATACATGAAAGTCTGCGAAGAATACGAATATAGTTGAAAAAATATTGCCCATAAAGAAGCTCTTATAAATAACTTAAATTTCTCGAATGACATTTTGTGCCAAGAAAAATAAGGCAAGTTTACTTTGGCCAAGCAATAATAAGTTCAACGGAATCTTCTAGCAATAATATCTGTCAAGCCTTAGAACAATTAAGGAAATATTTTTACAACATTGAAAAATAAGGCGAGGAATTCAAAATCATGTCCATCGACACTAACTTGTACTTGTAAATGAAAAGCGTTTGGAAATTTTTTTTTTGACACCCGAAAATTTTGCAAGTGAACCAAATATTAATATCACAACTGATAAACAGTGGTGCTTTCTGAATCGCTCAAAATGTTATCGATGTCCCATTTGCATCGAAAAATACGTGTCAACAAAAATAGCACATTATTATTCTTCTATCAACCACAGCAGTGGTAAGTGCTAAAATGGAAGAACATTGCTCAAAACGTAAATTAGTGGAATGAAATAAGGCTCAATTAAAATGTCTCATCGATCTTTCGTTTTCAAGCATTTTGCCCAATTCACAGTTCAGTAATAATGAATGGCATGAATATCACTTTCATCCCTGTACCAATATGTGATGTCACATTTAGAAAAGTCCAATTTTTTTTCTGTGAAATATCGTTTCACTGTCACTTCTTTTCATTGAACAAACAATTAATTGACAAGTTATCTGCGAAAAAGATTGCTTTGAAAGTCATGAATGTAGGCCCATCCCTCGATGCAAACGTAAGCCGGTTTCAACTCGGTTAATGAGTGACAAAAATTGTCAATAATATCTGGAAATAAATCAGTTTTATTTCACGTTTGCATTTCAAAAGCCCCGTGAAAAAGCTAAACCACAGACTAGGGTGATGGTAAAGGAGAAACCAGCACTCGAGGCCGACATTACAAAACAGAACCCCTAAAATTGCATTTCTTGTTAGTATCTCACATATCATTCTTTCAACATATTTAAATAATTTCGGGCGAATAAAAAACAAATTCTTACAAAGATATTAGCTTAAATAAATTATACTATATTAACTTTTCAAAGTTGCCAGTTCACAGATCGTAGCATAGCCGCACCCCATATGTCACGAACTAAAAATATAATTGGCATGGTCATAGCAGTAGCCTTATTTTGACATACTCGTGTTATTAAATACACCAAAAATAGAATACATACAAATCAAATGTTGTAGTGCAATTAGGTATAAGCTATTTATCTCTTTAGAGCTTTCAGTTGCTACGAAAATAATTGCAAGTCGGGTAGAGAACCACGCGACACCAATCAAACTGTTTCACTCTGAGACAATAATTTTTTTAAACAATTTTCGTACATTATTAAGTGACTTTTAGTTACGTTTTTAAGTTTTTTTTTATTAATTCCAATCATGTTGAGTGGAATTTATTTTTAACTTCAAAGTGAGTGGGGAGAAAAAAAAATACGCCTAAGGACCTATAATATGGGACAAAATACAGAGATAGAAAAGCAGAAAAATATACCTGAAAATTAACTTTATACAACTACGAGCGATGCCATTTAACCGTTCAAGTCGTCAACGAAGATCAAATCACACAAAAATCGTACTAAATATGTGGGTGTTCTACTCGACTGCGCTGCTTTAGAAACACATAATCCCCTAAAACATTCCCAAGTTTTAAAAAGTAAATGATGTGCTACAGCAAGTTTTTCAATGTGTGTACCCACTGCAGGGCAGAACAAACAGAAACTGCTTCTACAAATCACAACTTTAAAAAATTTTATTTAGAAAATGGAAGAATCTGGTGAACTGGGACTAGAGCCTAGATTTAGTGCGCAGAATATAAAATTTTGAATTTGTTTACCTCACTATCAGAATTCTCAAAAAAATATCAACAGCTTGTACGTAGCTAGCTCATATCACGCGTGGTAAAATCAAAAATGGTATTTTATCATCATTTAGGGATCATTGGAATCAATAATACTGAACAGCACTGTCAATGCGAGTCATTATAATTTATAATCATACAACAGATCTTTCAAATTCAAATAAGGTTTAGACAAGAGGTACAAGGATATCGAGGTCAGTTTTAGTCAAAAATGCATACCATGGGCAATATAGTTTAAAAAAACATTAATTCTGAACGAATGCTCTTGATGCAAAAAGAACCATGGTAAGGTTTTCATAATTTTGGGCCAATCGATGGAAATGCACTGGATTTCATCGAAGATTTTTCAGATAGCCATAAAAATTAGTGATATTTTCAGCTAGAATTGACCTTGATACATCAACTTTTCATAAGTAATAGGTTTAAGTAAAGTCATGCGAAATCCATCAAGGCCATGCCACATTCGTTTGAAATATTCCATTTGAATAAATGAATGTATTGGATAGGATATTCTGTACATGTACATGGGTACTCAGAAATTACAGCAAAAGCACCGAACGTTAGCATTTACAATCGCGAAACGATATAATTTGCACAACTTATGATAGCTTAAGGAGAATATAACGTCAATACTCATAAAGCTAAAATTTTCTTGAGTCTTAGTTTTAATAATCCAATGTAAGCATTACATTTTTCAATATGAAAAATTATTCGGTCACCAAGGAAAATTATTCGTGAAAAACTCAACATTTTACCAAAATGAGAGGAAAGTAAATTTATCAGTTGATAATCTATGAAAACTTCATCAAAAAAGCAGCATTATAAATTTTGACGTTAGGATCACCTAAACATGAGTAAATTACTGGAAGCCCTAATATTATTTGGAAAACAAACAAAAAACTCAATAATTGCAATAGTTGAGTTTATAATCCAACGGAATAAGAACATTGTATTAAATCTGTGCCACTGATTCGTGTTTGATAAATAAAATCAGAGAAGCTCAGAAGCTCTCAATGCCGCATTTCATGAAGATTCTTGCACCAGTTTTTACAACAGTTTCAATTAAAGACTAGTAAATGAGTGACTATGTACAACTCAACATGGCAGAAGAAGAAAAATGTACTAAAGTTTGTTTTTCAGTAAGCATCTCGTCTGTTCACCTCCCTTCACTAACAGCCACTAATAAGAATAAATTAATGTCTGATAAAAGTATCCGCGAGGAGATTTTAAGGCACTGATGAACGAGTACTTTGCCACCAATTTTGGAAATTTTTCAATTCTCTCTAAGTTTCAAACAACTACCGTAAATTAAGATTTGATAAATAATTATTAAAATGCATAGCTCGGTTGCAGACGGTAGCCTGTCGTTCCACTCATGCCAGAAGGGAAACAATTGCAACATTAAACCGTTGCCTGTCAGCAATTTACAACCAGGAATTTTAATTCACGGTGATACCCACACCAGCTCGAGTAACAAACCAGAAGGAATCGTCAGCTTTAAAAAATGCAGATGGCCTATTTATAGACTTATTCCACCAATGGTTATATGGGAAACACGGGACTGGCCCCCAACATGTCATACAAATCTAAAAAATCCCCGCGATAGCAAAAATGGGGCAGGGAGACAGGATCATGGCTATTTAAGCATCTGACACCAACTGGCGGTCACAACCGGTGAGTGAGCATCACAGATTTCAAATCACAATATACATCAGCCCAAGAACAAATCTACGATAAGTACCACGTACAAGTATTTGAAAATGAGTGAAGAAAAATAATTATCAGTGTCTCAATGGTGCTAAGGTTAGTCTCGTTCCTTGGTGCCGAATGAAACTGCGACTGAAGGATCAGAACTACAATTAAGCACAGGTACAGTGTGTGGCCGTCATCACATTCTGATGGATGCCAATGACATACATTAAAGGTTATCAAATCCTAGCATGTAGTTGAAACTAAATGCAAATTCAAAAGGCATCTTTTGTAGCAATCGAGATTCTTCTTCGAAGTACTTTACAAACTTGAGACGTCCTCTTGAACTGCATTGTAAACAGAGCCACTGGCTTTTGCATAACAACGCCTGCATTCAAATGAACGTTTTATTTCCAAAGAACAAATGATGGTAGTGCAGCCAAAAAAAGAAGACAATTTTCGTGGCCAACCGATGCTTGCAAAATTTGGAAATATTGAACTTATGAGCATTGTTACTACGAGGCTTGGTCGTAGAAACTTCACCGAAAAAGCGATAATTGCGTACCAGCACGAGCACGTTCTGGCTCAGCTGCCAGGAATGACAAGTTTACACAGGCATTGTAATAAACAAAAGTCTATGGCTCAACTAAACCTTACTATTGAAGTACACGTATAACAATATGAAGTTATAGGAAGAGAGAGGGCGATAGACGAGACACTGACACGGGTGCAAGTTATGCAGCATATAGGCAGACACACATTCATTATTTAACGTGTCCTGTTGACAACGCATTAAGTGAACACCACAAAAAAATTTAAAAAAAAGTACCGAGGTCTACTAAGTCGTCAACAAAAATGGGCAGTCCGGATAAAACGAATTTCCAATAGAAACAGCTGTTTTCTTTCATGTGGTCAAAAAAACATTTCCCAAGCTAATAACCAAAAACACTTAAGAAACTGTGGCGATTGTTCTGCAGTTGTTTTAACTTTTCCCTTTCCACCGGGTGATCTTACTGTGAAGGCAGTTGACTAATAAACATGGGGGCATTGAGAAAGAGACAACAACATATCACTGTACACAAGTATTGGAAGCCTGGGTCATGATTTCCGGGGCAAATGGGGTTGGAGGGAGGCAGCGTCATGGTGGAAGATAGGCCTGTGCTATAGGTCCATGCCATAGTCTTGGTCATATTCTAAAACCAGTCGTTTTATGTGAGCCAGCTTTTCGTGCATGTACTGGAATTTTCGCTTTGCATCTTGATACTTATGGTCTCGTTTCATCTCCATGTATTCACGGACAATTTGGTCTTTGATTTTCTGCAAAACGAAATTAAATGGACATTTTATTAAAAAAATTAATAGTGCATTTTCTTAATTTTTCTTTGATGGTTAAATCTTATTTTACGAACACTAAAACGGACTAATGGAAAAAAATATTGGACTAGAATCTAAATTAAAAGTTGTATTATATATGAATCGCTTAAAAAGTTTGTGTAATGTTCAATTTTAGCATTGCATTGCACTTACATGCCATTCCTCGGACCCTTCGTCCACGTTCCTGAGACTTTCCTTAAGAGAGGAGAAACGCCGCGAAACTCTGTCAACAATTGCATGTAGATCCCGGTACTCGGTATATTCTGAATTAAAGTCAGCTTTATACTGTGCCCTTTGCTCAGCATTTGTTATCTCAGGGTATTTTCTGTTTAAAAGGTGGGAATTATTACTTAAGCAAAGCTGAATTGATAATGTGCATAAGTAATGCGATAATTGAACTTATAATATCTTACCTTGCATACTCATTGTATTCTGTGTTTGAATGTTCGGAAGAAATATAATTGCTGCTGCTCGTTCCATTCGTTAGAGCTGCGGAAAACGATTTCATAACGATTCAACAAATCCATAAGTGAAGTAGAAACAAAACAAGGTACGGAAAGAGAAAGAACTTGTCGAATTCTTACTTCGAAACTCGTTGCTTTCTTGGCTATCAGGACTTGGAAGAGGAGTCATCCGCGACACACCGTTAACGTTTGAAGAAGAGACACGGTTTACATTACCATTATTGTTATGGTATCCAGCACTGTTACGGCCCGAATTAACACCATTGGAAGAGGCAAATCCATTTAAATCCGATGTATGGCTTAAATGGTCCCCGTGGCCATTGGTTTCAGGCCTATATCCACTTCCACTGTTGGGTTCAGGCCTATATCCACTTCCACCGTTGGTTTCAGGCCTATATCCACTTCCACCGTTGGTTTCAGGCCTATATCCACTTCCACCGTTGGGTTCAGGCCTATATCCACTTCCACCGTTGGTTTCAGGCCTATATCCACTTCCACCGTTGGTTTCAGGCTTATATCCACTTCCACCGTTACTTTCAGGCCTATATCCACTTCCACCATTCGAGTGGCTGAAACCGTTGCATTCTTCTTTATCGTTTTTATGGGAATGGCTGCCATTGAACTCAGTCCGTGCATTTCCGGGGCTACTCAAATGATGAGTATCATTGCTTTTATGGTAGCCATTTTGGAATATTGAGTCGGGCTTATGGCTTGGAGTGGAATCGGATTTTGCCACATGTCCGTTGTAGATAGGATCAGGTTTGCTACTGCTGCTACTTGTAAAATGAGATATTCTTTGTCTTTTGGCCGGTGCAAGTTCTGGCTCCATACCACCAAGACGTTTCTAAGAATCAAAATGGAAACAATCAATTGACAGACCTTTTCAAGGCCTAAGGTAAGAAAATTACGACCTATTTTTTTAAGACAGTTGATTGCAGTTAAAGAATCGTTGGTTTTTTTCGCTTATGAAAATAATTTAATGTGGGAATGCAACCTAACTTTTTAATAACAATTATTTTCTTTTAAGGTCAACAAACCTTTGATGTATTACATGTACATTAAATATGTCTGTTATTGAAAATCTTAAAAGAGTAAGAAAACATTCTTCCAATGTTTTTCTAATTTCAGAACAAAACTTCCAGATTACTTGAAAATGATATGGTTACTGCATTGTTAAAAAGATGCTAAAAATATTTATATAATTAAATGTCAAATAATTTTACCTGTGCAGTAGGGTTTGGAGAACAGCTTGGTAGGGAGTTAGTTGGCGAGTCACAATCCGCAGCTGCATTTAGGGATATTCTCCTAAAAATAATCATTACTTAATATTATCCTGATGTGACATGGTAGGTTTGTCCTTATGATATTAAGAAGTGCAAAACAAGAGAGGAGGGATAGTATTGAAATTTGCATAGGTCGATTTTACCTTTTCAAAAGTTGCCTATCCGAATCAGAGTAGAAGGGCCACTCTTCTTGAACTTCGCTCCACGCATGCTTGGCGATCGTGTACGTGTTTTCCTTCATATTAGCCACTTGACTGAGAATACTGGTTATTGAATGTTTGTCTTTATCCCTTACTCCATCTAACAGATAAATGAAAGTATCATTAATTAGTGCCTGCTACTTTTGAATCAAAAATACTCTCTATAGATGTGTTTTGGTACACTATGAAATTACCTTTCATAAGCCTTGCCAATAGCTCTGGCTTTTTGTAAGGCCTCAGAGCAAGTAAATGAATAATCCTATCCCTATAAAACACAGAAAAAAATGCATTATAAATACAAGAATTATTTAGCACGGCAATTTCAAATTCAACTCGTTTTTACCTAATAGGCCTTTTCATCACTTCCGGATTGCCTGCTTTCTGGTTTGATGAACCTTTATTGGCTTGACTGAGAATGCCATTATTAGGATGAGAGCCCAGAAGTCCATTGACGCCATTGGGCTTGCTTGGCAGTACGGAGTTTGAAGGTTTACTGCTGTATGGCGGTGAGGATGGTTTCGGAGGAATCACTACATTAGGTTTCTTCACTTTCACTTTTCGGCCAACATACGGGCCACTTGCTTTAATAACTTTTGTACTGTTGACAAAAAACATTATATTAGGTCCACATGGAAGGTTACCCAGCTCAGGCATAAATCTTTATGTTAAATTATGTTTACCAATTCTTTTTGCTTTCCTCTTCAGCCACAGCCATTCGGTGCTTTGTCGCCTCGTACACATCTTCCTTTGCATGGATCTGCATTTTGTATTGCATACCTCCTAACGATTCCAAAGTCCTAGAATATAAGAGGAAATTATTTAGAAAAAAAGATAGACAGTAAATTATCATGATAGCACATACTGCCTCTGGCTTAAATGGCCAATTTGGAACATTTTTCATTACTCCGCTTTGGATCTTGTTTCATATAAATAATGTTTTCAAATGTTATGTATATGTGCATAAATGATCACTAATTTTTGCAAGTATCAGTACATCACAGCCTATTGCATTATTTATTTATTAATCCAGATTTAGAAAACCAAATCATTATAAACTGAACATAGATGTGTTTTAACATTTTCAATTTGTATGTAGAAAGCCTTTTAAAATTGCAATCAATTATCAATTTGCATTAATCGACTACAAAGTTTAGCTTGCATATCTGCACAGCAGAATTCAACCGGTAAAAAATACTCGTCAATAGTTTTTGATAGTTGACATATTTTTAGGACCTATAGTATAGGGCCTATAAGTTCAAGATAAACTTCAGAGCATTATTCCTAAGCACTGCTTCATTTTTCATAAATTTAATAAGTGCAGGATATGTTTACAGAGGCTGCTTTAATTTCACTTGCAAAACAAACGTTTTTCGAGAAAACTACCACTTTAAAATAAACGTGCAGGATGTATTTCCTGCATAACTCATAATCCCTGGAAGTAAAATGTTAAAAATACCGTTGGAGTGCGTGAAACACCCGTACAAAAACAAAATCGAAAAACATTCTTGAAAAGCAAGATCCACTGGCTGTATGCTTCAATTAATTAGAATGACTTCATGCTTAACTTAGATATATTCTTGAATATGCATTATTAGAGTAAACATTTAAAAATACAAGTAACGTACACGGATTCTGGCAATAAAAAGTAAGAAAAAAACTAAAACAACTTATTAAACTGAAATTAATTCACATGAATCAAAACGCCCTTCATAATTGTCATGTGGTCGATCAGCTTCGTATCAGACCTTTTAAATTTAGTGCCTGAATTTTATTTCTTTTTGGATCAAAATCTACAAAGCAAGGTAATTTTGTAGTCCGTCGACTTCACTTAAAAATACATGAGCATTATCTTTGATTTAAGACCAACTCCCAATCATACGTTATTCATAAGTTGCATCTGTTCAATCCTCCGATTCTAAATATGAGCACTTTAATCCACACGCAATATGTTTAAAAAAAATGTATTTAGGAATGCACATTCACTGGTTGTTTCTGGCACAGGTACAGCAGTTTTCAAAGGTTTAATAATGTATTAAAGCAAGAATGAACATGGACTCACCTGTTTCCGCATTGTTGAATGCAATCGTACCTTCCCTGAGGGCCCTCGATATCGGCAGTAGAGGATAAACTAAAATTGAAGGAATGCTCGGAACTTGAGTTCTGGGTTGAAGGAAATTTTATCACCTGAAAAAGAGGAGAAAATAACACAATAACATAAATGAAATGCACGATGAAATTGCAAATGGGATTTCACATTGACCCTGAAAGGCCATATCACCCACTTTTCGAGATACAACATCCGGTACCACCATAAAATAACAGCGTCACTAAGAGCAAACTTGACAAAGAAAAATGTATTTGCATTGAAATCTGGGCCACTCGCTACGATCATGCGTCAAAATGACACTTTATAATCGATTGTTATCAATTTGAGTTCATAATGGATAAGTTACCAGCCCACCACAGTGATACTAATATGTGGCAACGCTCAACACGTAACCCAGATCGGTTTTCTTAAAAGAAAATCACGAATGAATGTTAATTTAAGATTTCAACATGAGGGTACATATGAATGAAACTCAACAATATCTATGCCAAAATTTGTGTAGGATAAAAATATTTCATCGATTGTCACGTTAACCAAAATGTATTGGATGAACTGCTCTTAACTCAATTTGCTAAACACAACGGAGAAAATTTTTAACCACATTGTGATTCACTTAGTGTTAGGTTAGATAGGGAAAACTAGGGTTACATAAAACGTATGGTTCCAATTATGGCAATCATAAATCGTAATGGCTGACTTTATAATAAAATAATTGTCAAAACAAATTAGAGCTGTCTGTTTGAAAGCTACAATTCCTTTTCAGAAGACCAGAACCAAGTGCAAACAAATTTGGTAACCGACCACGGCACTGGGTTGATCCTGACAATATTAGTAATAATCTGATGGTCTTGATCTGAGTATGCTTTGACAAAGTTGAGCGCTGCGAGTGAAATCAATTATGAAAGTTCAATTACATAACATCTTATTGCTGGGTTGGGATTTTGCATCACTTCCCACGTGTAATCATTACGAGAGGAAATCCAATGCATGCAACAAATTTTTATCTATTATTAATTTTCACATCAGTGGTGGCAAAATCAGTTCACTCCAGGACAACGACCTCAATTGGGTGAGTTACGCCAACAGTTGTTTTATAGCCCCACAATTCGTTTTATTCAATGGGATTATCATTTTACACTTTGCTGAACAGTTTTTCTAAAAACAATTCCCATTTTTTCCTCCTAATAATCTGTGAGACAAAAGTGGCCGACATGTAATTACTATATAGTGGGTACTATATAGAACATGCAACGTATTCAGCATCTCGACAATTGTTTCTGAGGGGATATTGAAGCAAAATTCTTACTACCCACAAGGAAATGTTTAATAAACTCAGGCTGTTTCACTCGTTGCACCATCGAAAATGCGTCATGAGCATCAGTTTTAAAACTTAAACCTGCAGTTCGTTTCAATTATTAGTTCAGCAATATTTACTTACACGGCATGATTCTCGGCGCCCTCAAACTGAAAAATCATGGACAATTAACGTGGTCACTGAAGAACACTTGAGTTCAGTAGTGATAATGAACAAATACGGAATCTGTAATTTCCGAAAACATATCGAATATGTGAACATGTGCGCGATACATTTGAAGCCTTAGCTATAAGATGGTCTTTTCACCACCTCTACTGGGAATAAAAAGTTAATGACAGACAAGTTCGATACTGATTGCATTATCAACTAAAATGGTGTAGCTACAGTGCAGCTAACTGCCCAGAGATATTTCGATGACTTACATAATTTCTTCCGATAATAATACTTGTTAACTAATAATAAAATCAGTTATCACTATCCAGTCGAATGTTTTTGATAGGGTCTTACGATTAAATTCATTTTTGTAAACAACAATGTAACACCGTCCGATAAGGATCACACCACCATCAAATACTGATCATTCGTGTGGCACTTGCTCATTCTACATTAATGTATTTCTTGCACACCTACTTTCTTAGCAAATAGGGAAATGAAAGTAAAGTAAGCAAAGAGTAGATTACATTGTAGAGAAATAAAATACAAGCACAATTAATTGCTTAAATTAAAATAAAAAAAGTAATAAGATTGAAAAAAAAATAAAACTGAAGAAAATACAAGTGTGGCCTAATTACATCAGGTTCTAAAGTCAGAATACACGTACACCCCATTTCTCGGAAAATGCATTTATTCAGACATTGTCTATGTCTTGCGAATGTTATTTTAGGACGCTTTCCGCCATTGCAAAATGGCACAATACGTCTTTAATTACATTTAACTTCCAACAACTGGATAGCACATGTGCTACACGTACAATATTGCGGTATAATTACTGCTTTCTGACTCCTTTTATTAGCTTTTTGAGTCGTTTGCGTACTGTCATATGGCAGCTTGATGTCCAATGACAGAATCAGCGCATGCGCATATAGTTTTTCATCTCACAATGACTATGTAAAACTTCAGGAAGTTGATTCAGCTTGCGAGTCTTTATGATACATGAACATTTATGAATCATTTCAAAATGAAACAAAATTGCCCCGGTATAGTAGTAGTTGGCATGCACCGTGTATCGATACTATTCGTATAATTGAGAAAACTGTAAAAAACACTTGCATAAAGAAAATTGGTATACCGGAAGTTGTCTGGTCAACTAATTTGCAGCCCAGCAATTTTTCGCTCATCTTGGTATTATGTTCAGCAATGGATTAATAAAAATAGAGCATAATGTCAGCCATGGAGTAGACTCCAAATAAGTCAGGAATTAAAGAAAAACGAATTAGAAAATCATTATGTTTAAAAATAAATAAAAATCCTCGATAAAAGTGGGGACATAAATGGGAGAAAGCGTCCGGGGGTGAAAATCCATGCATGGCCAATCATTGTTTCTCAGTTTTCTGCAATAACCTTAAGGCAGATCCATTTTCCCACGTTTTCAAACAATCTAAGATTACATGCTTATATTTCACACAAAATGCAACTCGGTAGCTGTAATTAAAGAAATACGCGATGTAGGCCAAGAAAATCAGATTTCGGGTGAAAAAAAAATCAAAAATGATTCAAGCATGAAATAAAAAACTGAAATGAGGCTGGCCACACGCCGAAATGACAAACCAAACTCTGTCAGTTAATGCTAAATACTGTTAGTTTAAGGATTCGAGCCAACCACCATGTTTGAACATAGGCCAAAACACCATAGGCGAAATAAGAAAACTAAATAAAAAAGTCCAACCATTTATTTCAAGTACAACCACCCCGCCTTAATAAATTCACCATTTGCCCTGTAGCATTCAGAGAATGTCTTGAGTGATACAGTATGCGTTTATATAATAATGTGTGACAAATGGACAGTTGACATAGTTTAAATTATATCGCAAAATTTGTTAGGACCAATGGATATCGCTCTAGTCAGATCATCCCGGATATGATCACGGTCACTAACATCGCGAAATTTTTTTTCAAAAAATTTGGATTAAGAAACTTTGGTTAGGTTAGGTCTGTCAGTTGAAAACACGTTCTTGGTCCAAATTTAACTGCCTATAAACGCCCTGACATCATCAGGAAGGTCTGGAATAGTCTACATGTATCCTTCGAACCTTCACTCATGTCTAAAAATAGGAACATTTGTAGGCTATACAAAACTAAGGACATTTGAAAATATCAAACTTCCCCATTATCGCTTTTCTTGACAGACACTGACAATTGAAAAAAATGGCGCAGGTAAGATCCCACTGGGCCGAGACACATCAGACTAAAATCCAGTTGGACCGCGTAGCGAAAAAAAGTTGGGAAATCATGATGACTATAGTTAAAATCAATGACTTTTTTAAATTCACGAATTGGAATGGAAAAGCGATGTTATCAACTTCAGAGCAAGTTCTTTAATCTTAATGATCTTTAAACAGGTGCTTTCATTAACTAACCCAACGCCATACAAATAAAAGATCCTAATGCTAACTTAATGACTTTTCAAGACACAAAGTATGAGATTACTTCTTGACAGGCATTGACAATTAAACCCAGTTGGACCACAATGCGAAAAACGATGGGAAACCATGATGGCCATAAGTAAAATCAACGACTTTTCAATTCAAGAGCTTGGAAAACCAACTTATCCTTAGTTTTAGTTATCTTTAAGCAGGTGTTTTGATAAACTATTCATCGATTAACCCAACATCATAAAAATAAATCTCCCCTGCTAACGTAATGTCTTTTCAAGAACTTTAATGAAGCGTGACAACAGATAATTATCCTAATTTCACATATAGTCCTCTGGCTTTGGCATCAGCGCTTCCAAGGTGAGGCGCTTTATGGCGCCACGGACTTCTTGCACACCAAGTCAACAAATACCGGCACCTAATCGAGAACTGATTTTTTTACTCGCAATCAAGATTTTCCAGAAAGCACTTCACACTGACAGGCCAATTTTTCAGAAAAGTGAGATGGAACCTGGAGAGTGGAAAAGTCCAGGAGTCCAGCCCACAAGAACAGAGAAAGAAGGTCTTCCAAAATAGTCGGACATCAATCGTTCATCATGGATGAGCAATATAATCAACGTGCAACTTCTGCGAAAAGTCGAGCGTCTAGTGGGAACATCTATTTTCATACCCCAGGTTCCATTTTGATTTTTTTTCCAGGAAATAGCTCCTGCCAAGGCTGCGCTTGAAATCAAGCGGCGCCCTCACAAAAGCCTCCGAAGGGTGAATGGGAAATTCGGTACCAGGAAGTCTCAGCCTATTAAGTCAAATTTCGGCTAAAAATCGTGCGCCACAAAACACAGCGAAGAGAAACTAAAGATACAATAAAAGACGGGCAAAGAAGAAAAAAAAAGGATCAGGAATGTCTATTATCGGGAGGGAAGAAGAAAGGTGATCACGTGAGGGCAACAACAAGAACAGCAAAAAAAAAGGCACTAACTCTCTTTGCCTTCGTCTGACCCACAAAACAAACGTGCCAAATGTGGGTCAGCCTTAGCCTCAAATGGAAAACTCGTTTGATCGCACTTAACAGTTGAGAGAAGATGGAAGCCAAAGCAGAAACAATTAGAAAAAAATATATAAAAAAAAACATGATAAGGAACATTCAGAAAATAGCAAGCTACCAGGGTTAAGTGACCAGTGTCCAACAACGCGCTATCAGTGCTGACGAGTTGCGACTGACATTGTAGTAAACATCCCTGAAACTAAGTCCACTTATCTGAAGATTTCGAAAGAAATTGCTACGCAGCGTATAATTTGGGCTGCGAGAAAAGACGACCTTAGGACATTGGGGAAATCCTCGTTCGAAGTTAAAGACAATTAAACTGCGACGCCTTCAATAAATCAGTAGCTTTGCGTTTAACCAGACATTTCAAACGGGAACTGGTACAGAGGATCACGGAGTTGCTTTGTTGTGAAACATAGTACACAAGAAACGAGAAGCGGCCATGATATTAATATTACTAACATAAACAGTAATCCTGCCCCCACTGAACCTAGATGGGCACTGTAACACGTGTTTTGTTGAAATGTTTCAGCACACCATCTGGATGTAAAACATTGAATTTTACGAAAATTGGAATTGTTTTCGTTACATCTAACCTAATAACTTTCGTATAAACATATTTTTCCAGAGTTTCGTTCATAATTTAATTAATCAAGTGGGCGAATTTTTTGAGAAAAAGGCACGTGTGTGTCACACGTTTATGCAGTTTATGACTTTTATGACATTCACGTTTGTTTGTCTCCCCTTGACCATTGACAAAGATAAGGTTCTCTCTCAATTAGGTGCTAGATCAATGGTCACTTTAACGAGGAGGTCAGCGACTCAGAGGTTAACACCAACTTGCACGAATAAAATATACATGTAAGAAGATATTATTTTGCGGTTTCCAAATGTTGTAAATTTCTAGAAATTTGTTTTCCATGAAAACTCTCTTCCTCCTACCGGCAACTGGAAAACTCGCTAATTTCAATGTTTATTAACACCTCAGTTTTCCATTTCAACACCTGCCCCATTCCCGAAGTGAAACAACCCTCAGCTTCAAGCAAGGTACTCACACGGTACCTGTATACAACCAGGTATTACCAGTTCACCACTCACTATACAAGTAACTTCTAGAAAAGGAAACAAGTACAGCTACCTGTACATGTACCTCCACCGTCCCATTATGGTCATCACAAATGGGATGGCTTTTCCCACCATTATTGCTCGAACTTGAGATTGCCAAAATGAATTCAACGCGCCTGTAATCTACGCCATAAAATATCAAATCCTGTTCGTTATCAATTTAATGAGGGAAGAAGCTTTTGTCGCCCAATCAATGCCATCTAAAACAGATGCGCTGTGAACATTTGTAAAATCCACGTGTCTCGATTAAGAGACATTTTCATTCGAAAAATGAAACATTAGCAATTTAGCAGCCAGTGATTGAACCAAGATGAACTTTTTTTGTTTAAAGTGTCATTAATTTCCCACGAATCGAGGGTGGCCACGAACAGGTGATCCTGATTGAGAAGTAAGATGGGTAACGGTTTCATTGAATTTTCTTCTCCCAGCAAGGGTAGTAACGAACAGGATATGCTACCACCGCCACATTCCTTTTTCGATGTTGTTTTTTGTTCAAATTAAAAATAATGTACTCGAATAATCCAGTCAGGCATCGCGTCTTTTTATCAAGCTGTTTAGCCTAGATTATCAAACACTCGAAGGCGACACGTATGACGCCCAGTTTTATGAATTGCAAACGGCTATAACAGGAATAATTTGCATGGCAACAAGTGAGAGGATTTGCAGCACGGAGGCACAAAAAAAGTACGAGAAAAACAATCACGTTTTAGTATTTCGTCAATATCGAGTGACCTAATTTTCGTAAAAGAGGTTAATTTATGCAAACGTTAAAAAAACGTGACTTGTTCTCACTTCTAACATTACGCTCGCTAGGAATGGCTTTTTGCTCAGAAAACATTATGATGAAATTGTACTGTGCCTGCAGAAATGTATAAAAAACGTAAATGGTATGTAGATACACTGTAAGTACTTCGAGATAAGTCAAAAGTAACTAAACTTGCGAGCAGAGAAACTGGCTCACCTAAAGGCATTAACAATTATCTAAACGAGATATAGCCTATTGTAGATACCCATTTTATAATAGGAATAGATCGTTTTGTAAACAATTTATTGCGCTTTAAAATGCCTAAACTACATGCAGTAAACTATTTGCATTTTTCATGACATCTGCACGCGTTTATCCCGTCACCATAAAAGCGTTTCTGCAGGGAATACGATGTTCTGAGATTAAAAAATTGCAATGAGAATGTTTTACATAATTTGTTTGAAGCAAGATACATTTTCTGTACAATTGGTGTGAATTTATGGCATTGCATTTTCAGGTTATTCTCCTAAGCAATCCAAAAGGAATTTTAGTCAATTAAAGCCAAAATTTTAGGCCAAAAACGAGCTCATTCGATTTTAAATTGGATATCTACATGCATAAAATGCATTTATTTTGTAATACCTCTTTACGTGTGTAATTTTTTAGCTCGCAAGTGCATGGGCTTTTTATTGGAAACACCTTCAAAATAGACGACGCAACTTAGATGTAATGAGAGGAATGACCAGGTGACCACGGATCACGTGGTCTTCTACAATATCAACAATCGAGTTTGCCGATATCTTTACTGCTAAAAGTTCCAAGCAAACCAAAATTCACAAGTTATAAGGACTTCGGTCAGTTTAAAAAATACATTAGGAACGATCAATTCGATGAATGAAACATGAGCGTGATCGTCTGTCATTATAAACGCTGATACATTAAGCCCACGTTCATCCATCCACATCCTTGGCGTGTAGACAGATATAACTAACCCTTCAATGCAAAATTTTGACAAAAATAGATGTGGGTCAATCGCATAAAATGAACGCAGAACGCAACTGCAATTGCAAATTTCAAGGGTAAGAATTTCATTCGGTGGTGCCTTTGTGTAAGCATAGGAGGCACTGACCTCTAAAATGGACATCTTATACGAATGACATTGTGACAATGTTACAAACGACAGAACAAGGTTATGCTCCACTATTCATTATTCACAAATACATATGCACCACACGAACAAATTAAAGTGGAAAGGAGTTTAAAGAGCAGATTTATATATTCACCTTATATATACAGTGTGCAAACCCGCTACTTTTTTTTTTATTCCCATTCCAGTCTGTTCAAGATAAGAGCTAAACTGGGTAGGGACAGAAATGCGGAAACGTTGACAAAAATGTGGAAGGGAGCCAATCCAGAGTGGAATAGAAAGGGATATAGGCAAAAAACTTTACCATATTAGTACACAAATCAAATAAAGATTAGACTATACTGCCTTATACATTAACTGCAGCAGAACAGCATATGTAGTAATTTTTTTGTTATTATTCAGACTTTTACTGCATGAAATTAGGAAATGTAATGAAGTGATATCTTCCTTTTCTCAATGATAACCGGATCCATAACAATTAAAAATAACCTTTGAACGTCTTTTTTTAGGAATTCTATAGCAGACCTTACACGATTATTGCTACATGACATTATGAACAATCAGTAATTCTTCATAACTTCTCTGCGGCACACGATTAGATCATGTAACACGATCATTAGTAATTTCATTCTCAGAAGGTTAATGCCATTAATAATGATGTAGAAAGTTATTTACTTGAGGTTTTATTATGTTTTGATATTTACACTCCAGCAAAACTGGTCCCAACAATATTATTGCATTCCACAAAAAACTCCATCGCCACATGATTAAGATTTCCTTAGAAACTCAAGCTTGTCACTTAGAATCCAGAAGAGCACGTTGCCGTCC
Organism: Rossiulus vilnensis; assembly: GCA_034700785.1. Classification (NCBI taxonomy): domain Eukaryota; kingdom Metazoa; phylum Arthropoda; class Diplopoda; order Julida; family Julidae; genus Rossiulus; species Rossiulus vilnensis. The sequence continues at coordinate 14,972 of JAQIXS010000461.1, read as the reverse complement.
TCAGGCCTATAGGACCCTTTAATACCGAATTCATGAAAATATAATCATTAGTAAAATTCATATCCTAGTATTAACTAGAATAATAACCCCGAATAAAATCTAGCACTGCCAGACCTTGCAGATAAAACGAATGCCTGAAAAGTTCGGCAGTGCCAAACACTATGGCTCACGCATTCCTGAGGTCATCGGTGGTGAACGGTTCGATGCCAATGAATGCAGCGTGAACATCATTGAACACGGAAATAATTTACATCATTTATCCGTGTATTTCGCTCAGAGCTTCATTGCTATTAACAAACCCCTAAAACAATGTGAAACATTATTAGTGCCAATAGGTCTTCAGCGCCATTCCAATTCGATCGACTTTGGACAAATAACTAGAGAATTAAGTTAAAGAGTTGTTCCTTTTCATTGTTTGAAACGTCAGGGAAACTGACACCTAAGGATCGCCATTCATGGGTCACTTGTGGTACGATGGCTTATTGCCACGAAAACGCAGATTGATTTGAGACGAAGGAAGTCAAGTCTGGGATGAAAAGAGCGTGCGAACGAATACATTATGGACACAGTTTGTTTCATTTAGCCATTGGTTCTTGCCCTTGAAAAGCTCACGAATTCCCCTATTTAAGAGAATCAAATTTTCTTCACAATGGAACGACGAATTGTAACCATGTTTATAAACTCTAAACTTTGAAATGGGCCGGAAAACCCCTGATCAATTACATGTGTAATTTCGTAAAAGAAGACAAAAAGCGGACAGTGTTTCTACGTATAGGAAAACAACAAGTAGGCCTGCTTGCTAATCTTTCTAACTTTTATAATACATACAGAAACGTGTATTTAAGATCAACTATTTCACAATTCAGCTCTTTTCAATTCGTTATACATTTTTAATGCGTGCAATATTACAATGGTAACAAAGATTATGGTATTCACCACTTTTTCTTCCGCCTGAAATAAAATAAATCTCAAACAAGTGAACTACCATAACTCCTTTTAAGGCAATATTTTTCCGTGACGGTTTAGAAACGTCCACATAGCCTAAATTATAAATCCACCTGTATTGTTATAGGAAACATTTTAATAATGGTGTAATTTAGATTAAAAATGAACCTGACCGAACAAATTAAAGGCGTCCATTGAACCAGAGCATAGCAGAAATCATTTCATGAACAATTTTTTCCCCAGCAACCCAGAAATAACTTTTCATCTTCAAAAATATTACGTGTTACATTTCTAATACTGGTTTGAAGGTTATTTAGGAAATTTAGGTTTTAGTGTCTATAAAACTTACAAGTAAAGGCAAAACAGGCGATATCATTACGTTCAGAGAACAGGTGTGAGTTAAAATTATTAAAAATTAATAACTCATGTTGATCAACGTATTTACGAATGACGAACAATTGCATCGTGTTACCAGCGCATGTAATACATAATGCAAATCGTGCAACATCGGTTGCAGCATTGAGTTAAGTATCAATTTTAGTTCAATCGACGATTGAGTTACGCAGAATTTGACGCAACTTGGCACTCAAGTAATAAACCAACATTAATTAATACATGGCGACTGCCAATTTTCAAGTGGGCAACGTCAACAGGTTCAGATATCCGATTGCAGACATATCGTGTCATATCTGCATGGAATCCCAAGTGGTGTTTCCAGTGTCTTCAAGGACACTTCAAAATTTTATATTTGTAGGACAAGCTGAAATACACAGTAATTATCGACAATGAAGCCAGAAGAATCCATTTCGACCATACTTTCCCTTGGTTGAATTAAGGGCAGTCACAAATACCTAAATATACCAAAGTGGAGACTATGTCTGGTGCCACTTACGCCTCCCCTGCTGTCCCCCGGCCCAATTGTCATACTCCAAACTTTGTAAACAATGGTACTGAAGCGTCCTTCCCTGAAAAATACGTGGTCGTAAGCCACGTTAAACCAGGTGCATGGATATTTCAAGGACCAATGGGAAGGGCATTGTTCGGGTCATTGGCAAAAGTGAACTTTTAAGGCACGTAAAAACCTCCGTTTGGAATAACAAGGAAGACGCAATCCAACCCACAGAAGCCCTAGAATACAATCCACAAACCACGTAGCGTTTCTTTGACAAAGGTCAACGATGCCTATTTCCCCCTCCCCACGCAAGTTCAATGAACAGCATTACTGAATGTTAAACCAATTTAACGTATCATTAATCATTTGAAATCTTTACAAGATACCCTAAAAAAGGAATGAATTTATAAAAAAGGTACCTCTCGATGTTGTTGTTGGCACAAAGGAGTAACTTTAATTTACCATTTATAATTAAAGCAAGAAAAACTTTTTTTTTTCGTTTGGGCAATACGGTCATTTCAAAATAATTTGAAGTGAATACACTTTTATTTCACTTACACATGTTAAGGCTTGTTTGTGTTTAGATACCTTTTAAGATCTCTTCAGATTCTAAGATAACCTTCTAAGATTATTTTCCCAAGGATAGCCAAGAAATTCAATTTGGCAATGATGTTGGTGATCATCCAGATATGTTGTTAATCAGTTAATATGGGGAGATGGATTTCACCCCCTATCAAATAGCATTTATCTGCTGAAAGTAGGGTATTGAGCTGAATAGAAGATACGATTGGGGTCTCATGACGCTGATCATTTAAATATAGCTTTAAAATTCACAAATTGGCATTGTTGTCAAGGCAGATGTGTTTTAGAAAACAGTGAAGCTGATATGGAAATCGGATTCGTTATCAGCACCCTAAAATACGAGCTAAACAATTTGCAATTGGTGCGAATCTTGATCCAAATCGTGTTCTGACACCCTTTATCCGAGCTAACCGGCTTAAGTAACACTTTTTTAAGTTCACCAATCGCAGCACGATGAGCATATTAATCAAACAAATTGTGTACAGGTGACCGACCTACCACGTACACCGGGCCATAAATCACTTAATAATTAGATGCATTTTGTAACAGCTGATGCTGAAAGCCAATGGGTGATTTTCGCAGATCAGCACCGTACAAAGTCGTGAATTAATCGTGTCAGATGAACCAAAGGGGTTAATTCGCATTGTTTGTTCCCGTATATGTAGATAAGGGACGATAAACATCCTTATTTTGTGATAAATGTCGATTAGTTATCATAACGCAAACATTTCCAACGCCTATTGGGTTCTGTTTGTTAGGCTATCTGGGCTGATAGTGTTATTCACCTTTTATGGGGGGATAAGCACAGGTGGGAGGAGGAGGTTAAGTCCAAAAAGACCATTGTGATGAGCAGGGAAATGACAGGACGGAGAATTTGGACGAAAACTGTTGCTGAGTGACATCAACCGACGTCATCACCAACCTACGATAGCAGACTTCGGTTTGGATAAACCACAACAGCCATTCGATCAAGGATCGGGAATCGCAGAAGATACTGATACAGTGATATCCCGTGAATTTATCCATGGCCAATAAAAGAATAAAATTCACGAATTGTCGCCTTAAAATGCAGCTTTGGCGGCCACCTGCATTCAAAATGGCGTCCAAGAATACCCCAATTGAGATAAAGGACCGACCTTAAAAGCGGACACCTTGCACGACGAGTACATGACATTACTAATGACACTACCAGCTATGATTACGTGCATGATCATGTTAAATTCATATCATTACTGACAAATGTTCCATTTAAGTTTACATTAGACGATTTTTTGGTGACGTCATTCTCATAAGGATAATGACATTAGTATTGATCGTGTAAAGTCTGCTTAACAGTACCTTCACGTTAATTGCAAACTAAACCCTACCCAAAAGGATGCCCACCATACAAAAATAATTCACATTTTTACTTATTACAATTGCTAAATTTAGTTTTTCCAGTGCAGAACTAGTCCTCCACTAGGGTCTGAGCTGTTTTGTATAATGTAAATATGTCCGGTTGATGCATATAAAAATAATAATAAAACAAAAAAAAGTCGCGCGACCTCCAAAAGCGGCTTTTAACTGTCAAAGCATCGAAGAATACATATAGTTTTGTTCAAGTTTATTTAATTGGTGTTATAAATAAACGGGGCATTTCCAATTAAAAAAATAACGCAGACCCTAGTGGACAACCAGTTATACACGAGGAAAAATAAATTTAGGAATTCCAATAAGTATCTGAAGGAAAAATGTGTATTTTTCTGCATGGTGGGCATCCTTTTGGGTCAGCCTTAAACGGTACCTCAGTACTCAGGCTAGCTACAAAACATTTTTGTCAAAACACTACAACTTGTTTACATCAAGACGTTTTATCGACGTGGTCATTGGATTTATTTTTGGCATCAAACGAGCAGCTTCCACACGGGTACCAAGTCAGTACCGATTCGCAAATGCAGATGCAAATCCAAAAATGTGATGAACATCAAAGCGAAGCATCGTTCCAGTTGAGCTCCCTTATGACTTTCATTCCGCGATCTAATCAAACCAATTAAATAAAGCTGCATGCCTAATTTTTATAGTAATTAAATTAAAGCGTAATGCATGACCAAGTATCCTGACTCGGCAATGATGTTTCACTGAAAATCTTAATGCGACAGTTGATTATAATTTGTTTTTAAAATACACTGACAGAGGCAGAGTAGAGAGTACTGTAAACCCTCAAAACTAGCAGTTCAACAAATTCGTGCCATAAAATAAGTTTCGCATGAAACCTGCTCCGAACAAAGGTAAAGGCAGGCTTGAAACACCTGCGGCTCTCAACAGAAAAGCACAGATGAAGAAAAAGAAATAATAAAAACGTGATCAAGCGTCTATTGGCCATTTGGGCTTCAGCTACGGCAGGCGATGTGTCATGCGTGAATAGCGAGTGACCTACTTGTAATGCTTCGCTTTTAGTTACGTTCAATTTTGCAACTTACAGATAGTGGCTTTACAGGGTGTTCAGAGAAACACCGTGTCTGCAGCAATTGGCAATCCAAAAACATCTTAATGAGTTTTGCAATATTTTATTTTGACACATTTTGAAGATTTTCAACATTTAATCAGTTAGTCATTTTAAGCATTTTTTTTCTTTCAAAACGGGCATTAAATTCTTTCGTTAATTTCCCAACCTGACCCTAACGCTAATTTATGAACTTACGAAGCCCTACATTTGAAGACCTAAATTTCAATCAATGAATTTCACGACCAGTAGCCACCCAGGTAAAACTTTAGACGTCCCCAAGAGTTAATCTTTCAAATTACACGAGGGTATTCAGAAGAAACCAAAATATGAAAGCAGTTCAGAGCTTCGATCGAAGTACATGCACAGAAAAGAAAGTATGAGAGTGGATCAATTACTTTTTTCTATCAAATTTATTATTTAAATCAAAATGCGGGTTCTTAAAGTTGAAAAAGAAAACTTTCATTACCAAAAAAAAAAAAAAAAAAAAAAACCCCGTTTGTACAAATAGAAATCCAACAGGTTGTTTCTGGTAAATGAGCCAGAAATGGCTTCTTTCAGACTACTGCTATCATATTCATTATATTAAATCTGTGAAAACTTTTACTGAACCTTTACAGCTTGTTCCTTAAAGTCTTAGTTTTGTACATTATTTTAATTTCTAATAAGATAGCCTGAGTATGAGCTCAATAAACCTCAGGCTGACTATCGAAAATTCAGTTCCACTTAAAATATCAAATCGCCAACTTCGACTGCGTTTGATTCAGTTTTCGGTTCCCCGCCCATACAAGATTGGTATTAATGACCAGTTTAATCTGCTACTGACAATTGCAGTGTACATTCCAAGTTAGATGCATATGCTGCAAAACCAACAAACGCTCGCAGTACATAGTCGAGTTTAAGTTATGGAACATTTCAATGTTTATCCACCGATGACGAGGATGTTGCACACAATGTCAACCACTAACATTTCCGGCGAGTACCACCAATTCAGACAAAAAGAAGACTTGAAACGATGAGGCAATAGTAATTTTAAGGGATATAATTATGCCCATTGGAGTTTCAATGTAGGATGATGTAGTTCTGGACGAAATTGGGGAAAGGGCTCGTTTCGGTTCCCGAAAGTTTCACTTTCTCCTCCTTGAGTCCACTTGACCTAACAAAAGAGAAATCCCCACTGGCCTACTTCGTACTGTTAATGATACGGGAAAGTTGACAAGCACCCTGCACAGGTTGGTAAACACCAACAATGGCATGTAAAGACAATTGAAAAAGCGGCCTTCACGCACCATAAAGCGTGTCATATACACCTATACTATTTTTTTCCTGGATGACGAAAAAAGAAAACCATATTAGACTCGAAGTGAATTAAGGCGCGCAATATGTTACATACCTACATGTAAGCCCAGCCATTAGCGGTTAAGTTATTAATTTCTTAAGAAGGGCAAACTTCGAAACCGGATGAAAGTGCGGTAAGGCGTTGAGAAATTTTTAACAACGAAGCATTATCAAATTTTGACAAATAGAGCGTGAATAAGTTTTAGGATTTCAACCCCATTGGGATTTTAAATAAAGGATGTTTTTAACAAAGTAATTAACGTTGAAATGAAGGTGGTCAAGAACAGAAGCTGAAACTACCTTTAGGGCCGTCCATAACGATGTAGGAACTTGGAGGGAGGCGGGGGGATTTAGGTGGACAACAATTTCGAACGTTCAACCAACCTATCATTTACTGATAGGTTATTTATACATGATTTATTATTTTAAAAGTTGAAATAATGTGCTATGGAAAGTAAGGGACTTGTCTACTATTTATTGCATAATTGTGACTAGATACGCCCTCCTTTGTGCAGTAGCCTATCATAAACTAATTATTGTAGATTATGGCAATTGAAGCCTGGCATTTTATCCGATGAAATTTCCTTTACTTTTGCATAACAAATTGAACTTTCCTTGACAGGTCCAGGTTTTCCAGGTCGGTGAGAAGTCATCGTAAATCATTCATTAAAAATTTGTATTATGCCTTGATTACACAACTAGTGTTGTTAGCTAAACGCTTGTAGTTTGTTTACTACTAGCTTGACTCCGGCAACGTACAGCAACATTTGCATGGTTTTCCTTCATAACATCCCACATTTCAACTAGTTTCCTAACCTTTCACAATTACAAATTCCACCCAATGACTCACGGCATTATTCACATTATTAAATGGGAATAATTGATCGAATCATTACAATATTACTTTATTAGGGAGTGAATGAACTTGCGGCAAACCGAGCTAAGTGGGTTGATGCCAACCATAGCCATTTATGAATCATAGGGAATATCAAGAAACCTCTCCAGGGCAGTGCTGTCAAATCGAAGTGTGGTTGGGAGGAAGTTCTGGTACAGGGGCGACTCAAAAAGTCTCTCCACATCCGTAAACCAAAACGCGCATTCCAGCACGTAAGCTCATAAGTGTACGTAATAATAACAACAAGCGAGCAAGTTTGTCAGAGCCTATTTGGGTCAACATCATGAATTATTATTTTTTTTTCTTGAATTTCATGCCCGTATGCGTTTGCGTTATTTAGCCACGGGGTTTCACCTGGCCAATTGAATTTCCACCGATTTTAAAATGAAAGCAAATATTTGACGCTAGCGTACGAGACTGCCTGATACCGTGTGGTACCTCCACAGGTGGTTACCAAGAGAAGAAAAGCTCAATGCAATGCGCATGCCCTGATCTAATACTGATTTAATCGCAAAACGATGAGCTTTCCTGATCAGAAGCACTGGAAACTGTTGGCATTTTCTCTGTCGCGGTTTCAACACAATTTGGATGTGAATCGAGCTGACAAATCAATCCAGGTCAGGATTTCCAACGAAATTAAATTTTCAAATTCCCTGACTATAAAAAATGTATGGGAAACAAATATTTTAAATTACTGATTTTTTTATTATTTCAAACGTATACATGCTATGGAAAATAGGGAAATTCTCCATTAGTGCATAACTGTGACTATAGATGCTCCCTCTTTTGAGCAGTATCATAAACAATCATTTGAGAATGTGGCAATTTGAGGATGGCATTTTATCTGATGAAACATTTCCTGACCTGTGCATTAAATTTTTGTGAAATTTCCCTGACTTTTTCGAGTTGTTACTACTTCAACGGCCAATTTCGCCCATGCATATAGCCTGATAAATACAATATTTTCCAAACAATTTGATAAACGCCTTAATAAAGTATCCTACAGACGGCGGTGACATTTACCTCAAGTTAACGCCATACGTAGACTGCCCAAGGGTCACTTTATGAGAAAAACGTTTGTTCCTGGCCTGGGGAGAGGGTACCTTGCTTGTCCCAAGACGCTCCCTTATTTGACCATTTAATAAGTGACAAACTCATCTTAGTTTAGGAAGGCATGTGCAAAAAAAAGTTCAATGGCAGCTAAAAGAGCACGCCTTTCACTCCCTTCACCTCAATTCCTTAGTGCAGAATTATGCAGGCGAAATTCGTGCAGGTGGTTGAAAAATGAAAGAAGGGCAAATGGCAAGAGGTGTCGTTTATGGCAAAGGTGTACACACATTTAAAAAAGAATGAGGTACAACCGTGGAATCCTCGAAAGAATCAACTTGTGACTTGAAATGGCACCAGGAGGCAAGAGAAACACGTTTCATACTCATCTAGGATTCGTAAAAAAAGGCACGCAAGCTTGGATTACCTGCTAAACTCGTGTTTAATAACCTTGACTAGTTTCATAAATATTATTATCCGGTTGTCATAAACAAGTGATAGCACATGCCATCGCATTATTCGGTTAGGAACACAGAATGGAATGAATGAGTCTTACTTGGTGTTTACTAAACTTGGAGTTGATGAATGCGATGATAACCTGATTTCATTTTAATGCTTGTAATCGGCCATAAAGCTCAAATGATCAGTTATTTGCATTCGCAAATAAATTTGCACTTACGTGTACACGAGTTCTTAAGGCGTTATTTAAATACATGTACAGTAGTTTACACTTTCATATATACAGTAGTATGCACTAAGCTAAATATAGCTTTTTTTAAACCAAAAGAAACTGTTTTACAAACCAACTATTCATATTTTTTTTAAATCGTTTACTTATTTTATCAAAAACGATATGAGTGGAACCAACAATTGATTAGTTTCCTTATCGCCTTTTACAATATCTCAAGATGGTTTATTACTGCACTTCATATCTTCTTTTATTTAGTTTGGTTAAGTTGTACACACTGCAGATGCTGCCCAAACCTATTACGCTAAATTAGCTTCGAGTACAGGATCTGTCATATTTAACATGTCTAATTGTCTCAAATAGGAAGCACATGACACAAGACTGACCAAAGAATAACAGATTATTAATCCTATAAAAACAAATATGTATACCACAAGTCAGACACTGCTGGCATATGCAATATGTCTACACCGAATTACTGTAAAAGCCATCACAATTACCATAATCGTGATATATCGACTTCGAATTCAAGATTACAAAGACAGCAATTACTCAATGAATTATTTCGACTTGTAATTCGAATAACCTAGCAACAATTGAGTAGTTTCCTTATTGCATTTTACAATATCTCAAGACGGTTTACTACAGCACTTCATAGATATGTTTGCTTGTCCAGAAAAATTAAAGCCTTCGTTCATTACATCATTCCCATGATTTTCCAATAACATTAACATTGTGCACAGAATTCACTGGTCCACATTGTTTCAATATACCTGATTGCACCATTCGATCTTAAGTTTATGAAATTAGTGAGGAAGTGGTGATCATAAATAAAATTCATAACAATAGTTTTCCAATTTTTCAGCGCTTTTTTTTGTCCCTCATACGATTTTTGTGTGCTAAAACGTATATTTTGAAGCTTGATTCCTCACAGCTTATACTTGTTTTATGCACAATGTTTCCGCTAGTTTCATTTACATGTACTAAATAATGTTTCGCATAATTAAAACATTGCGTGCTCGCAACCATTTCAGCGATTCAATTTTGTTACCCGTATTATTTTTTTTCTTTTCCAGAAATGCAAAAAAATGTACACAAAATGAGGCAAGTTTACTACTTAATCGTATTCGGAGCAAGCTGGTTTTATGGAGCGCATAGATTTATTACGTAGAAGAAAGGGTCTGCCTTTCATGATAGAGTAATGTCATACACGAAGAAACAGAAAACTGAACTATTCATAACTTCTTGGCAGTTCCTGTAGCACGGCCGCTGAGGACCGTGCCCAACCAGCTCAGTTAAACCATGGGAGTCTTTATGAAATGGCAATCGTCTGCTCTGCGTCGGCCATAACTTATGATAAAACGAATGGATGCGCATGTTATGAAAGTTGAAAAACCTGAATTCGGACATTTTCTCCGATGCAATAACCTCCAGAGCCTAAACGTACTTCCCAGACCTCGCAGGTGTGATCGCATCAGGCTGTTGCTTTTATCGCTCTCTTCGGAGTACTAGCACCGATAAATTCCGAAATTTATGGACGATTGACCCGAATTGCGGCAGATCCCAGCGAAATACTTGTTTCCCATCGTTCAAGAAGGGCAAGACCTCTAACCGTAGCCTGCACAAAAGCCTAATTCGAAATTAATGGCGGGGCGGGCTCTGGTACGTGGAATTCGACGAGATTTAGCATACTTGGGCTAGTTTTCGTTCTTTTTGCCCAATTTTTCTGGCAGCGTAATTATTCGTCGCATATATGGGGCAAAGCTATTAGCACGTCAGGTAAAAAGAGATAAGCGGCTCTCACGATTTTCCATTTTTCTCGCTCTTTGAGCTCCCCAGATTATTATTCGACACAATTAGCACTGGCCATGCACAATTCGCACGAACGCCTGATACTGACGCAATCATTATTTTGGAGACTAAAAATAATGCTCAGCGCTAGGTGAAAGTATACTTTCTGGGTCTGAATTATTTTTATAATTTGAAAATGAAATAAACTTATAAGAGAACGTTGAGCATCGGAGATTGTATAACGATTTTTCTCCTAACTGCACAATTTTTGCATACATTTTTTTGTAAATAAACGGGACTTTCAACTAATAAAAAATAACGTAGACCATAGTGGATGACCACTATGGTCATCCATATGGTCACGTAGCAATCATAACAAGTAATGTACTTGAAGCAAAAATGTATGAGTATTTTTTTCATTGTGAGCATCCTTTTGGCTTAGCCTTAATTTATTTGGATGAAAAACACGTTATTTTAAAGGTAACATGACGGGTCAAAACTTAATATTACTACAGTGTATATTACCGACGTCTTTTTCAGTGTATTCGACTTTCCGCTTTATTATAATTAGATAAATACGTCACATAGGGACGTTGCACTTAATAAATCAGCCTTTTCATAAGTATTTTAAATTAGTTATTAAAATGAAAAATAATAAGCGATGAAACAGTATCACGTCCACTAAGAAAAAATACCAAAATGACACCATATTTACGTACTATTTAGTGCATTAGTGGTAGTTATTGACATATCGCCTTTCACTCAGGAGCTTTAAACACTCCCAATAATAAGACAACACAGGAATATTAGCACGAAATAACTTCCAGCAGTGGGCATTCATTTTTTTCTTTTTCATCATTGGAAAGCCAATGGCTTTCATTGATTTCATTATAAATAAATTCCTCGCATGTCTTCAACGAGATATTTCTGTTGTTGCCCGTGGGTGCATTTTGGCCATTAACGCCAGTTTTTTGCCGCTTAAGTGGTCTAACAAGAATTAGAGAGATTGTTGGACAAGGCGTTTGTTGGTAGCTGAGGTAGTTACCAAGAATCGTAGCCTATCTCATGGCCAAGCAAGTGCATACGTTGCATAATTGTGCCACGCGTGTTTACGATATCAACAGTGACATAACAAGGTCAAAAGTTTACTTCGTACATGTAACGCTGTGCGTTCTTCGATAAAACGCAAACACCACTTACACCAAGGCATTTATTTAAAGTTAAAGGAACTAACAATTATAGTATCATATAGCGATACTAGGCGTTCGAACGCAAAAATCAGTGCCAACTAAGTAACACAGGCGACAACAACATTATTGGATAACAAGTATGTAGACACATTTTGACACCTGACCTTTTAGGGAAATCCTAGAATAAATTCTGCGCAATCTTGTATTTTTACGATCAACAGGTTTCATGTGCTTGGCTGGTAAGATTTTCGTACATGAAATCTGGAAAACACGGCTGATGGACTTGGATGGACACAACTACATGTATGTGTTCGAGGTTACGTCATGAGAGCAGCTAAAACATTTGCTATTCTTAGGGCCGGTTGCACTACCGTAGGTTAAATGAAAGGTCAGATAACCCGTGATTATCTATAACCACAAGTTAACTTAATAGTAGTGTTTCCGATGCAACATTTTGCTATAAGGATTTTTAACACAAGTTTAGTAAATATGGAGATAAACTGCTGCAGATAGGAACATGAGCAAGTAGTATTAAAACTTGTTTTATTTAGCCTAACACGTCATCATTATCATTAAATGGATGAGACCTTGGTAATGTCACACGGTTTGTTTGGTAAACATCATCTATGAAGGTCATAAATAACATATCTTCATCTGACTCATTCACAATTTTCATTACAAACCTTAGGATAACCCTGCCTATTAGCTGGGTTAACATTTCCTCATAATTAACCCATAGTTAGCTGCTAACCTGCTGTGGTGCAATGCCTTTCATTAGTTAACTAGAGGTTTACCTTGGGTTGCGCTCACATTTTGTTGGTGCAACCGGCCCTACAAACGATCTTTTCCACCAAGAAGTTCATCACGAAAAATGGGTTATTTTTCTCACCCGTGCTAAACGAAAATAAAAACCGCGCTTCCCATTCAAGGCCCACATAACGTGCAATGAATTCGGTTCAATCCCTTATTCGTATTTCGGACACATCTGAAGTTGGGAGCAACGAACTCGGCGCCCAGGTACGCGAAATTAGCAAAACCAAAATTCACGACAGGCCTTTAAGTGACCCACTTTTCGCAGTGAGTACGAGTAGCAAAACCGACCGGCCCATCAAAACAACAGCGCTCACTGAGATTCGCCATGAAAGTAGCGCGAAATAAACGTCTGATTATGAAAATTATGAGAAGCTAATTGGGGTGTCCAGCAGCAATTCAGCAGTTTTTAAAAAAATACGCCTTTTGCATCGTAGAGATCAGGCTCATTGGTTGCCTGTCAAAAATAATTTGGCGATTAATGGATTACCATGTTCTAAAACAAAAACATATACAACTCCGTTTAACAAACAGCTCGCGAGTACGCCAAACAATAATCAGGGATGCCACCCAAAATTTGGTCCGAAATTAAACTTAGCGCTATACCCGAGCAGAAAACAGCGCTAAATAGAATCAGCATGAATTTATTTTTGAGAAGCAGCTCTATATTATCACCTTCTCAATTTTCAATTTTGAAACAAAAAACGTCGTGACAATTTCGTGAACAGAGATATTGCTGTAACCATCGAAACTGTCCAATTAAATTTAGCGAAAATGTAGGGCGCCCAACTTGTAATCCAAATGACGAGCGCATGTCTGGAAGCACAATTTTGACTATTAAAACATCAGCAACAAAGTTGAGAGCAGATTATATTTTAATAACACGTCCAAAATCAGGACGCAATATCCGCGAGATGGTGCCTTAATTCCTAAGACAACTTAAGCGTAAACAAGCAGCAAATATCGTTGCTATTGTTGCTCTTGTTCCATAAACCTTTGCCCAGCTATTAATATAATTTGCCTACTATCGTTTATGGCAGTTTGATACTGGTCGACAAATTATGCTTTTACTTCAATATTCAGCTATGGAAAATGGGAATTTCGGAACGTTGAATGGGCTGAAATCGAACACATTTAACATAACATTGTGGGTGAGCCCGACACACGGACGATAGTAAAACACCAGGTGATAGTCTTAACAATGAAAAACCGAGTCTTGCGAATTGCCAAAGGTTCGCACGAAGGAAATCAATCTACTGCACAAAAAGCTGCCCATGCCACCAGTGATTGCATGCACTCTAAAGAAAGACAAACAATCGAAATAAAAGGTGGTAAAAAATGGGGCACTCCTCCTTCAAAAAAAAAATCAAAGGTAGAGAAATTCCTGTACACAATGCGTTAGAGAATAAAATCCAAACCACATCCAACACTTCGGTGGTTTTCGCATGCGTTTGTGGGGTTGAGCTTTAAGCAGTGAACCAATCAGAGAAAAGAATTAGTCGATTTATTTGTGTCAAAAATCGAGTTATTTCAGTCGTACATTTCGCGTTGGTGGTAATGCCAATTAAGTCCTTAAGGGCAAACCTACAGGCCATCGAAAACAAACGATGACTGCAGGGGAATTTAATTGCAGGCACACACAATAACACAGCCAATCGCCATCTTGAATAATCAAAAGACAAGGCCACAGCAGATTCACCAAGTTGAGCGCGTTGATAAAACAACTACGTGAAAAAGAATTACTAACAGAACTGTTAAGTACAGACTCAGTAGTGAATAAATACAACAACCACACTTGTTGTCAGTTTTGGAAAATGGACTGTTCCACCATGCATGAGCAATATGCCTAAGTATAATTCATATATTGACATCGCCATAAATAACAAATTTAGATAGAGCCATATATGACTGCATACATGCCACATATAGTAAATGTGTCGTCTATATATGGCTCCATGTGTCTTAAAATAATTAATTATAGATATACATGTACGAATAAGGGAAAAACTCAGCTGCAAAACTGGAGGGGGATGGGGTCAAAAAGTCGAATTCTTAGAAACGCTTTTATGGACAGCCCCTTAAAACACTGCATCATGCTTTGATGGCTTTCACATCCACATTGAGAAATTGGCAGATGACGACCACCTGACAGCGTGCATTAACGCATGGCCTACAACTGCATGACCCCAAAATGATTGCAGAAACGCATTTGAATGCTGGAGCCATGGCAAGAATGTTGTCTTTGCTACAATGCCGAACACCCAAGAATTATTTTCTGAAGTGAGAAACCAGTTGGTACCGTTCAAGCACCG